>JABXWE010044353.1:0-20628 GCA_014611495.1 Limonius californicus | reverse complement strand
GTTGACTAAGTCTTCGGAGCATTCAAGGATCAGGAATAATTGGAACTATAACAAAGACCACGCATTTTCTGAAGAGACTTATCTTTAATGTTAGGTGCAAATGCAATAAATCTCCGCGAAAACCCGTGTTTTATAGCTCCTTCTGACGCACCAATGAGATGAGTCAACAACTCACGAGGGTTCTATTTTGGCCAACTTTATTGATGCATTTCTCAGTTAACGTATTGTTACCATAAATTAATTTAGATAGGTTTGCATTTTCTTGAAAAAACTCGTAAAAACCTATAATTGGTTAAAGTTCAATATACAGGGTTTCCCGGGGTATTTGAACCATGTCCACGATGCATGATAAATTATGTTTTCTTAAGTGTCTCAGGATAGTTTGATTAAAAATACAAAATCAAGTGTGATTGCATTTTCCTGAAAAAACTCGCAGAAAACCTACAATTGGTTAAAGTTTAATATACAGGGTTTCCCGGGGGTAAATGAGCCATATCCACGATACATGATAAACTATGTTTTCTTGAGTCTATGGTCTCAGGATAGTTTGATTAAGAATACAAAATCAAGTGTGATTGCATTTTCCTGAAAAAACTCGTAGAAAACCTATAATTGGTTAAAGTTTAATATACAGGGTTTCCCGGGGTATTTGAACCATGTCCACGATGCATGATAAATTATGTTTTCTTAAGTGTATGGTCTCAGGATAGTTTGATTAAGAATACAAAATCAAGTGTGATTGCATTTTCCTTACAGATAGTCCAAGAAAACCTATAAATATACTCATTTATTAGTATGTTACAATACAGGGTTTCCCAGAGGAGTTGAACCGTATATAAAATGCATGGGAAATTATGTTTTCAAGAATTTATGGCCCCATAATAGTTTAGTTGGGTAATGTAAAATTAGATATTTTTGCATTTTCTTCCGAGTTACACATCAGAACCCTATAAATTGGTTAAGTTATTGAAATATCACTATACCGTGCTTCCTAGAGGATTGAACCATATGTAAAATATATAGGAAATTGTTTTCTGGTTTCAGATGCTTTGGTTAAGAATTTAAATTTGGATGTTTTTGCAATTTTCTCTACAGTCACCCGTGGAAAACCTATGAATTCATTAATTTAAATATTTACTATACAGGGTTTTCGTAGAAAATTTGAACCATAAAAGTATGGGAAATTAAGTATTCTAAATCTTATTGCCTCAGTATATTTTGGCTAAAAATATATTTTTACAATTTTTTTCACAGTTACTCTTAGAAAACCTGAAATTGTTTATATTATATTGGTATAGAGACTCTCAAGGGAATTGAACTATACCTAATATACTTGGCATATTACGTTTTTTGAGTTTAGGGCTCCAGGATAATTTGATTAAGAATATAAAATTAGATATAATGGCTTGTTCGTGACAGACACTCCGAGAAAACCTATGAATGAATTAGTTTATTAACATGTCACAATACAGGGTTTCCCACAAAAGTTGAACCATATGTAAAATGCATGGGAAATTTACTTTTTCAAATGTTTATGGATACAGAATAGTTTAACAAATTAGTATAAAATTATATATTTTTCCCGAGTTACACTTTGGTAACCTCTAAATTAGTTATATTAATGTAATGTCACCATACAGGGTTTCCTGGAGGATTGGACTGTACCTAAAATATATAGCAAAGTAAGTTTTCTAAATTCTATAGAAGACCTCGGGATATTTCAGCTAAGAATTTAAACTTCGGTGGCGTTCCAGTTTTCGGCATAGTTACTTGTAGATAACATATAAATTAATTAATTTGATTATTTACTATACAGGGTTTTCGTAGAGAATTTGTACAGTAGGAAAATTGTATAGGAAATCCAGTGTTTTGTTACGTCCTGAAGATATTTTAGCTAAGAATGTCTTTTTTATAAAAACAACCTATAATTGGTTAATTTAGTATAATTTTAGTATACAGGGACTTCCAGGGGTTTGAACCCTATCTAAAATACATACAAGTACTTTTTCTTGAGGTTATGGCCCAAGGATACTTTAACTAAGAACATAAAATTGGATGGGATTGCATTGTCGTTGTAGATACTCCAGAAAACATACTAATTTATTAGCATATTACAATACAGGGTTTCCCACAAAAGTCGAACCATATATTAAATGCATGAAAAGTTACGTTTATGGCCCCAGAATAATTTGTCTAAAATTAAATATTTTCGTATTTTCTCCCGACTTAAGCATCGGAAACCCACAAATTAGTTAATTTAATGAAATATCGCTATACAGGGTTTATTAAAGGATTGAACCATATATAAAAATAGATTTTGTGGCCTCGGAATACTTTAGCAAAGATTTAAACTTGGTTGTTTTTGCAATTGCTCGTAGGAAACGTATAAAATCATTAATTGAATAATCAGAGGAAATCTACTATACAGGGTTTTCGTAGAAAGTTTAAGGTAAAATAAGTAATCCTAATAATAAAAAGTAAATGAAGATATGGGTGCAGGGTATTTTAACTAAGAATATCTTGGATATACCTTACTATTTCCTTTGAACTTTTAACTTTTGTTTAATATTTTAAAAGTTAATGGTAAAATTTTAGTATACAGGGAATCCCAGGGGATTGAACCCTGTCTAAAACGCATGACAAATAGCGTTTTCTCGATTTGATGGTCCTAGAATAGCTTGATTAAGAACTTAATATCAGGAATGGTTGCATTTTCTTTACAAATAGTCTAAGAAACCTTATTAATTGATTAATTTAATAACATGTCATGATACAGAGTTTCTCAGAAAATTCGAACCATATACTTTCCATCTTGGCCTCAGGATGGTTTGACAAAAATACAGACTTGGATATTCATGTATTTTCTTCAAAGCTACTCTTAAAATACATATACATTTGTTAATATGAGAAGTGCCACTATACTGGGTTTCTCAGAGATGTTAAACCATATGTAAAATTCATAGGAATGCTGCTTGATATTAAAGCTCCACAATACTTCTACGAATATAAACGCAATTACCGTTGTAGAACCAACCTTCTATAATAATTATGTCAAAGTAGAATTGTACTGAAGGTCCTAGATTCAATTTCCAGTACCGGAACATCGGATATTTAACGGCCGTTCTGCCTCGCAAGGCAATGGTAAACCAGCGAGGTATTCTGCCTAGTAAATCTTCTCTGGAGTAGAAGTATTTACACTTCCCGTGGTTGGGAGCCCACATTAAGCTGTAGGTCCACTATGTCTGTGTTACTCGAAGAAGAATAACGCATTTCCATTGGTTTTCTAGGTTTATGACCCCTAATATTAGACTGAATCTAAACAACGTCTAAATTCAAGATTTGTAGTATCTTCAGTTCATAAAATCCGAAACAAGTAATTCCTGTATATTTTGCATATAGTTTAGTCCTCTGAGAAGCCCTGCATAGCGTTAAGGTCCCCCAACTGCGTATTTTAATTTTTAATTTACAATCTGCACGCTCATTTCCATATTAAAATTAATAAGCTACCAGTATGGCCACTAGTTTGTTTCTCTTTTGCGTGGGAGAATTCATTTCAAATGTCGGGCGAAAACTAAAAGCAAGTATGGCCAAGTCCGATAATCTACCAGATTAGCCAAAGGTCACGTTTTTCGTGGCAGGTACGGTGCTTAAAAGCAAACATTTAAAATCAGATTTGTTAGGTGAAACTGCAGATTATCTCAAAGCTAAAGTAAACGAGGAGCTTGTGTGTCCGTACACGAAACTCATTCTTGCGCTTGGCGTGAATGAAGCAACCAGATTAGATAAGATTTATCGTAGACATTCTAATTTTCCGTTTTCTTAGAATTTTATTAGCTATAAATTCCGTTACGCCATACTTTTGATATAAAAGAGGACTGCGATAGTAAATATCGAGCCAAGTGCTCGGGACGCAGTTGACTTAATTATAATTTAATAAGAGAGTGGAATCAACTGCTCGAAACCTTTCCAGTAAATTGGGTTGTTATATTTACGCTCATTTTCACTTTTCTTTGCCTGCACTCGTGTTTTGATTACGTAAAGGAATTCAAACCGAATTGTTTGCTTTTGTTTGTCTCTCCCTCTCCCCCCCTCTCTCTCTATCTTGTATTGGAATGATTTAGAAATTACCAATACTCTGTTGGTAATTCTAAGAATTGTGAATATTGTGGAGGAATTGTTTTAAAAATTATTTGGAAATTTTATTGATGCGCTGGGAAGCTTTAAGGAATTGTACGAATTATCTTGGAATCGTTTACGAATACGAATGAACGAGATTTATTATATTATTTGTGCATTGTATAACGGAGGAATTATTTAAGAATTTTAAGGAATTGTTGGAATTTTCTGGGAATTGGGTAGGGAATCTAATTGTACCATGTTAATTGTCTACATTTAGTATTATTATTTAAAAATTGCAATTAAGTTGGTTGGGCATTTGCAGAATTGTGTCTGGAATTATTGTATTGTATAGGGCTATAGGCCATATATGGGAATTATGGAAATGGGGAACTGTTTTGGAACTGGCAATTTATACGGAGTCGTGGGAATTCTCGAAGTAAGAAATCTGATCGACCATCGTGAATTGTCTAAATAAATCTTTTCGTACGAGAATTAATAAAATTAATTGCATAAATTGTTTGGTAGCTATATGGGAATTTTAAGGAATATTGGGGAATTTTTTAAAGAATTGTATGAGAATTGCTTCGAAATTCATAAAATTGTTTATAAGTCGACAATTTTGGCGAAAGAATTGTTTAACGTGGGAATTATTTAGAATTTACATAAATTGTTTGGTAGCTATCGTAGTCGTGGGAATTCTCTAAGTAAGAAATCGAACGACCCTAGCGAATTGTCTAAAATTTAGACAATTCGCTAGGGTCGTTCCGACGTTTCTCACGCGAAAAATTGAATTTAGACTCTAAATTCAATTTTTCGCGTGAGAATTACTATAATTAATTGCATAAATTGTTTGGTAGCTATATGGGAATTTTAAGGAATATTGGGGAATTTTTTAAAGAATTGTATGAGAATTGCTTCGAAATTCATAAAATTGTTTATAAGTCGACAATTTTGGTAAAAGAATTGTTTAACGTAGGAATTATTTAGAATTTAGAAAAATTGTTTCGTAGCCACCGTGGTCGTGGGAATTTTCTAAGTAAGAAATCTGAACGACCATCGTGAATTCTCTAAAGTCAATTTTTCGTGTGAGAATTACTAAAATTAATTGCATAAATTGTTTGGCTATATGGGAATTTTAAGGAATATTGGGGAATTTTTTAAAGAATTGTATGAGAATTGCTTCAAAATTCGTAAAATAAGTCGACAATTTTGGCAAAAGAATTATTTAACCTGGGAATTATTTAGAATTTAAAAATATTGTTTTGTAGCTATCGCAATTTTTAAGGACATCTAGAATTTTATATCGGAATTGTTTAGGAATTTTATTTAAAAACTGTCGGAACATTTTAAGGAGATTTTATTTCCGATGGAATTGTCTAAGGAATTTGAACCAACATCGATATTTATCTAAATTTATTTTACCCTGCGTGGGAATTATTTGAAATTGCAACATTTGTTAATTAACTATTGGAATTTTTTAAGAACATTTGGAATTTCTAGGAATTTGAACGAACATCCTGAACTATCCAATTTGGAATGGGAATTATATAGCGATTATTGACTAATTGTGATGATTGTTCGTAGACTATGGAAACATCGAGTGTTTGGAAGGAATATTTTAAAGAATTTTACGTACATTTCGAATTTTCTAGATTTCACGTATCGGATAGATTGTAGGGGAGTTATTTAGAAATTATTTCCTAATTATAGGAATTTTTTAAGAGAAATTTTTAGTATTGTATGGGAATAGTTTAGGAATGTGCAGTATAACTTTAGAAGCTCTCAACAATTTTAAAGAGTTAAGTTTTCCGTGGAAGTTACTTCTGTAGTTAATTGTCTACAATTATTTTATCTTGCGTGCAATTTGTGGGAGTTACTTAGAATTTACACACTTTATTTTGTAGCCATCGGAATTTTTAAATACTCTCTAGAATTGTTTACAAATTTTATTTAATAACTGCAAGTATTTTAAGGAGTTATTTCCGATGGAATTATCTAAGGAATCTGAACCGACATCTTTAATTATCTAAATTTATTTTATCGTGCATTGTTTGGGTATCATTTACAAAGCATTGATTTGTAACTATGGGAATTTTTAAGAACGTTTAGTATTTTCTAGGAATTGGAACGAATGTGCTGAACTATTTAGTTTGGTATAGAAATTGTATGGCGATTATTTACAAACTGCAGTAATCGTTTATAGATTGCAGATATGGAAAATGTTGTAGGAATATTTTATTTTAAAAGAATTTTACGTACATTTTGAATTATCTAGATTTCCTATATGGTATAGAGATTGTATGAGAATTTTCTAAAAATTGCTTAAATTGTTTGGTAGCTCTGGTCATTGTCGCGGAGTTTTGAGAAATTTCAAAGTATTTTATAGGAATTGTTTGGAAATTTATAAATCAGTTTAGAAGCTGTCGAAAATTTCTAGAATTGAGTTTTCGTAGGAATTAGTTATGTAGTTAATCGTCTAAACTTATTTTATCTTGCGTGCATTTTCTAAGAGTTATTAAAAAGAATTTGTTAAAATTGGTTTATAACTCTGGGAATATTTAACCCGTTTGAAGTTTTCTCGAAATTGCATAATGAAATAGAATGAAAGTCCTGAACTATCTAGATTGACATGGGAATTGTCTGATGACTATTAGTAAATTTAAGAAGGAATTTTGTAGCATTTTAAGGAATTTTACATCTAGATTTCACATATCGCATACAGATTTAAAGGGAGCTATTTGGAAATTGCGTAAATCGTTTGGAAGCTGTAGAAATGTTTAAGGAATTGTGGGAATTTTCTAGGAATTGTTTTAGAAATTTGGACAAACGCTCTGAATTTTGTATATTTATTGTATCATATAGACATATCTGTGGCGTTTTTTTGAAATTTGGTTAATATTAAAATATTTAAAGAAATCAAAATTTATCGTATGAACATTGAATCAGAATTATTTGGCAATTGTTTGTGAGCTGCAGAATTCACGAAATTGTAGAAGTTTCTTAGGAATTTAAATGAACATCATGATCAGAAATCTGTTTCATCGTGTTGGCATGGTAATCATGGAGAAATTGGAATTGGAATAGGAATTGTTAAGGGAATTTTCTAGAAATTTGACGAGGAAGCAATGGGAATCGTTTGTGGTATTTGGAAGTGTGATTTATTTAGGAAAAATTTAACGTACTTACAATTCGTTTGTAATGCTTGCAATTTTTTGGAAATCAATCATATAACGAAATTGATTTATTGGAATGATAGCTGAAATCTTGTAATTGTGAATAATAAATTATAAGAGCAAAGTTTAATTTTTGTGTATTTCTAGCGGATATACTTTGCAAATACTAATGAAAGTCTATAACACGTTACCCGTTTTTTAATAATAATATATAATAATTAAAAAACGGTATAATTATAGCCCCGCATTGAAAGTAACTTACGTCAGCTACCAAATACACATGATTCGTGTCGTGTGGATTAATTTTTAGCCTGCTGTAGAAACCGAAAGTGTCGAATGGCGATTATATAATTTATAACACGCGAGCATTAGAATTGAACGTGCAGGTCGTGAACTTACACATGTGGCTCAACCATCAAAGCAGCCGAAACTAAAAGTTTAGAAAAATCCAAGGCATGCAGAACCGAATTTCACGCTTGTTTGGGATAGTATTTAAAAAAAATCCGCCGTTCCGCTTGCTGATCCGGGTAAACGAACCGTAGGAGTTTATTTTGAGGAGAGCAATACCAGCCTGTTGCGATTCGCGATTTAATTTATTGTTAGATGCGGTTTCCAGTCTATCAAGTTCGAAAGCTTTTAGTTATGGTTTCTGTCCATAGTTCGAATTACGCAACAGCTGCTTGGGAGTTAACGGGACGGTTCACTGGCTTTTCATTATGGTAGGTTGTTCTAACTTCTAGGTTTTTGCTAAACGGTATTGTAAACGAAATTTATGACCCCTGTTAAACGAGGATCCGGTATCAACTCTTCCATATAAAGAGGTTAAGTTTTCGAAATCTAATTTTCACAGTTTGTCTTTTCTGTAGTACCTTTTAATAAAACACCCTGTGTTTATTTACTTTGCGGCATTCCTTTGATTGGTTTTTAGTACAACTTTACTGTATTTTAATGATTTTAGTAGATGTTTCCTTAATCCTTTCAGTACGGAGCGTAGAATGTATTGTGCGTCGAACGTTAGCCGGCTGAAAATGATAGCACTGGGACGTACTAGTACGTCAGATCGCGATCTACGGGTGTCATATACGGCCACCATCAGGCTGTGAAACCAATAACATTCGAACCGCACGTGGATATAAATTGATATAATATTTTAAACATACCTTACCTGGCCATGACAAACACCTGTGTCAAAGCGTACATATACGTCAACCGCGATGAGAGGGTTAATAGCGTACGAAGAATAACAGTTACACTAACTGTTTAGTCTTTAAGTTATTAAAAGTGCATTTTTAGAGGTTAAATATGGTTCCTAAATATGATACGAAAAATAGCATTTGTACCAAGAGGCAGATTTTTGAAGCAGATTACTCGGTTGTAACCAGGCCTTTGTAACTATAAAAATTGCATTAATAGCATGATTCCAGAGAAATGCTACACATTTAAAGATCATGGAAAATGCGCTAATAAAACCTTTTGTGGGTCGGCCTGAGGCACATTAATATGGTTGTAAATCAGAACAACCATAAAGGATAAATGTATATGGTTGTTCTAGCATAATTTTCCTAAATAAGAAACGAATATAGAAATACTTTTTCGAATTACTTGTTACAAATTACTCTTACACCGAACAGCTTTCCAGATACCTCTGTTGTTTGCTAATATTTGCTATTGTTTAGTGTATTTGTGCCTCATGTTCTCAGCGAAAAATTTCAATTCCCTTAGTAGTTAAGACAGTTGGCAATTAATGTAGAAATAATCAAAACCTACCAGTGACTATGAACATGATTACAGTATATTACTATTGCTTTCATGAAAGCTTATTATTTAAAGATTGTAACTTCAGTTAATAATCATCGTGGAAATGCAACTATTTGAAAAGGAGTTTGCACATCTGTTGTTACAAACTGAATGGTAACTACACGAAGTCCCAAGTAGTTCAAAATACGTTAGATGGATTGCACAGAAGAATTCTCCCTTCATAATTGATACGGGGGAATATTTTCTATCCTGCTTACAGTGCTGTAAACCTAACGCTATTCTGTTTGTAGGCAACTTCTTGAGTATGGCAGAAAGTTCAAATAGAACGTAAAAATAAAACATAATCTTGAGTAGCTTGAAAACTTGGGCAAGAACTCGCATGACCACCCAAGCTTTAAGGAAACCCCACTTCTGAATTTATTAATTTCCGTAAATTTGTTATAAAATTTAAATGCGAATGGATAAATCAAAACTTATCTCGCACCAACATTAACATTTTTATGAGACTCCATCTCGTGCGATATATTTACAGAAAAACGCTTGTTCACCCACTAAAATATTGACGATAATCCTGGAAGATTAATTGGCATGAGTCATGCCATTGTATTATCAATACAATCACGTCCCGTAATTCCAATTTACATTGCATGCACGCCAGCTCCATTTTCCGTATAATACAATCAAATTAATAAGAGTAAAATTGCAAGTTAATGCAAGCTGTATATGGGCAGTCGCGGATTTATTATTTTGTGCACGAAGCAGACGAAAGGCAGATGCTTTTTGCCGCTGTGCATGCACATCGCGGATAAAAAATAAGGTGTCAGGCGCATTTGCACAATCACGACTAACAGATTGGCAAACGGAGTAAGAGAATACGTTCACTTACGCGGAATTCATATGGAAAGAGTTGTATCAGCAAAATGTTGGTGATTGTTTATTATAAAACTGATTGTACACCTGCATGTTGCGCAAGAATTCGTATCTGATTTCAATGATGGGAAAGTGTCTTACAACGGAACATACCTATACAGAAGCCTGTCAAAGTTGAAGCTTTATCAGATTAATTAGGAAACATTTTAACGTGATTTAAATATTTTAGGTGGGACTACAAACAAGTTCTTCCTCTTGAAAATGGGTTCGTTAAAAGCATTTTGTGGCCTCCTGTTGAGTCGCTTTGCTATTGTTATAGATAATTAACATACTGTATTGTTAACCACCCACTCTGAAGGAGTTGAGCGGAATAAACCAAGATTTTGCAAAAAATCTCCACTCGTTTTATAAAACTGCTGTGTAATTGTATCCCTATTGAAACCCACATGAAATGTATTCCGGACAACTTTCTCCAGCATCAAATTTCAACTTGCAGCAGAAAGGTGTATCAGATCGCCTTCTCCTATTTTCCTTAATGCAGTTCGTTCCCTTCGAATCACTTCATGAAATGCCGATAGGTTCTGAAAATCTCGAACACAAATAAAATATCTCAGAAAAGTAGTTCAAAAGACTTTATAAAGCCCCATGTCTTTGTTCAGGAAAAAGATGATTAAGAAACAAACGCCAAAAATTTTGTAATTTCGTTAAAACGTCAAAGTAATTAATTTGGAACCACCATACCGTACCACTCTTACTTCCTTTACTTGTGGTATACATCTTCATTAACTTCAGATATTCATCGTCCTTAACATAAGATATTCATCTTTCTTAATATCAGATGTTTATCTTTCGTTACATCAGATGTTTATTTGCCATAACATCAGATGTTTGTCTTTCTTAATTTCAGACGTTTATCTTCTTTAACTTCAGACAGTCATTTTCCTTAATTTCAAATTTCCGTCTTCTTAACTTCAGATTTCCGTCTTCTTTAACTTCAGATTATCGTCTTCTTTAACTTCAGATGTTCATGTTCCTGAACTTCAGATATTAATATTCCGTTACTTCAGATTTTCATCTTCTTTAACTTCAGATTTTCATCTTCCTTAACTTCAGATATTTATCTTCCTTAAATTCAAATATTCATCTTCCTAACTTCAGACATTTCTTTTCCTTAACATCAGGTACTCGTCTTTCTTAACATCAGATGTTTATATATCTTAACACCAGTAGTTTATCTTCCTTAATTGCAGACAATTATCTTCCTTAACTTCAGATATTTATCTTCCTTAACTTCAGATTTCCGTTTTCTTTAACTTCAGATGTTCGTGTTCCTGAACTTCAGATACTTACCTTCCTTAAGTTCAGATATGCATCTTCCTTAACCTCAGATGTTCATTTTCCTTAACTTCAGATGTTCATCTTCCTTAACTTCAGATAGTCATCTTGTTTAACGTCAGATGTTCATATTCCATAATTACGGATATTCCTTAATTGCATATATTTATATTCCTTAACTTTAGACATTTATCTTCCTCAACTTCAGATGTTTATCTTCCTTAAGTTCAAATATTAATTTTCCTAAAATTAATATTTTCGACTTTAACTTCAAATGTTCATCTTCCTGAACTTCAGATATTTAACTTTTTTAAGTTCAGATATTCATCTTCTTTAACCTCAGATACTTATTCCTCTTCCTTAACTCTAGGTATTCATCTTCTTTAACCGTAGGTATTCATCATCCGCAACTTCAGAGATATTTATCTTCTGTAACTTCATTTATGCATCTTCCTCAATCTTGTCCCGTTTCCCCATCACACATATATCTCATCTGCATTCCTGTTCCAACCAAATATCCAGCCCCCTTTTTAGTAAGTCTGCTACACTTTAACCCCTTCTATTCTCCACGTTCTCATATTTCCACACGTAGGGTTAGCAGAGTTTCGAAATTGTTTAGAAAGGGTCACGGTTACTTGGGATTTGTGGAAATGTCTAGGAGATTGTATGGGCATTTCTGGATTTTTGTAAAGATTTTGATGTTTTCGGCAGGATTTCTAATTGTTGAAAGTTTCTGGCGTACGGCTTTATAGTATCTACAATATTTTCGTTTATCACATTAATAAGATATCTTTTAGTTATTTAATTTACTAAATAACTAGAAGAAGAAATGTAGCGATATGGGAATTCCCATGACAGAGGGTACACTGTATATATTACAATTCGCCGACGACCAGGTCATAATAGCGCAGGATAGAGAAGATGTAGTATACGTGACAAGGAAAATAGGAAGAATATGCTAAATAGGGGTTGGCATTAACTGTAGAAAAAACAAAATATTTAAATTTCGGAGGGCAAATTTAACTTTGGAAACCGGAGAAACTATAAGCGCGTGTGAAGAATATATGAATATATCTCTGATCGAAAATAGGAGAACACGGAATGTATGATTTAGAAGTGAAGGAGAGAATAACATACGGTAGAAAAGTTATAGGAGCTCTATGGAATATTGTGGAATGAACGTACACCCTGAACAGCGAAAACACAAATATAGAAAACGATGGTTCAAAACGTAATTTTACACGGGGTGGAGGTATGGAAATTGTCAGAAAAACATAAGAAACAAGTTAGGGCGTTTGAGATAGATTATTGGAGGCGAGTAGCGTGTTTATCACGCAGAGATAGAATCAGAAACGCACGAATTCGGGAGATAATGCAAGTGGACCATGACATCGTAGAAGAAATAGAAAGACGACAGCTGATGTGGTATGGACACGTCCAAAGAATGGGAGACAACAGGATTCCAAGAAAAGCTATGGAATGGTTACCTTCTGCAAAGAAGAAAGTGAGGACGTCCAAGGAAACAATGGTATCAGGGATTACAAGAAGCATGCAGACCCGACGAACAATAAATGGACAGAGCCCAATGGAGAAAGTTATTGAGCACCGGAAGACCCGGTAAGGGTTAATAAACCGGAGAAGAAGAAGAGGAATAAGATATCTTTTCCACTTTGTATGCAGCATCCTTATGGCACTTTTTTCTTCTACATAACATATTTCCTACCCAGCTAACATATTCACCTTCATCTTCCCCACATACTCAATCTCTTTTTAACTCGGGTCTTTCTTTACTTCTACATATTTATTGCCCTGGTCTTTCGGCTATGTTTGCTACGCTCTGCCTCTTCCAATCCTTCACATTTTAATATTGTTTAGAAAAATCCACTGCTGTTTGGTATTTGTGGGACTTTATAGGAATTGCTGTGTTTTGGGGATTCCTAGATTTTTGAAAGTATGTGGGATAAATATTTTGTAGTATACCAATCAATTCCCACCTAACAACCCCTGGTATCGCGCTACTCTAGCTACTAAATCCCTGATCCCTTCTCTCTGATAAACGACTATCCCTCGCCTCTTCCAACAGTATTCGCCCACCCCAACTCCCCTGTTTGTCCATGATTCAAGATTTTGACAACTCTTCTTAAATTCCACCCTTCCTTTGTTCGCCACTACTCTTGGTGTAGTATTTTCCAATATATTCAAGTTTGTACATTTTGTAACTCTTCCAAAACTCCCCGCTTTCACTCGAAGATGATGAAGAGGATAATGAATTAAAAAATCACTTTAAATTTTTGTTAATATTGGCCCAAAATGTTATTATATGATGTAATGATTTTAATATTTACAGCAATATAAGGTCTGCAAACTGGAAAACAATCCAAACGAAGAGCGGTGTTATTAACTTAATGTCAGTGTAGAAATACAGATAGTAGAAAAGTCTGAGAAAAGAATTTTGATTTAAGTGACGTTATATAGTATGTTTATTCATATCAACCGTTAACTGTTAAAACCCTAACTGAAATTTATGAGAAAGTCAAATACAGAAGGAATTTGACAAATATTTTAAAGCATCGATGTGTAGTGATGACAACAATATACACTTTTTTCCAAACATAGCAGATGTTATCACTTGGGTATCGTTTCAACAAGTTTAAATATTTCTAAAATTCTTCGTCCATGACGCAACCCGAAAATTCCTCTTTCAGTGATGGATTTTTACGTAAACTATAGAAAAAAATTTCCTCCAGATGTTGATAGTTTATTTAGGAAAAAGAAAAAAGTACGTTAGTACGCAGCTGTGTTTTCACCTCAACCACTTGTTTCCTGTACTACCACACTAATTTTTTACCCACTTGTATGCGAAACAGCACGCAAGTCCTAGCAAATCCAAACCTTTTTAATGTCATACCTAGTGACGTAGTAAATGGAAATACATAACGGGAAACATGCAGACCAACGTCCTGAAATGTCCTAATTCGATGAATTAAATTACAGCATCTGCTCCCAACATGCTTAATGATGAGCCAACAGTGTATTTGTTGTTGACACCACGTGCTGGCTTTAATCACAATTGCCTGAAAAAGTTTTACAACCGCATGTTAACCGCTTGTTTACAGCAACTCGAGAAATTGGCGCTGTGATTATTTCCCTTGCGGAAAACCCTTCTCGTTCAGTTTTTGATTATGTTCTGGACTTGTTGGTTATTTATAGAACAAAAAATTAACTCTGATGATTATTTTCTTGGGAGTTCGTTAACGCAACTCCCGCCGAGCCCAAATAGGTTTCTCTTGTTCGAACAGGAAAACTTCCCGTCTAGCTTTAGACAACAAGTTCGATGCAATAAGAAACAAAACAACCGTAGGAAAATCCGGGAAATTCCAATACAGCATGTCACTTTGAGGTTTGCGCTCTCCAGCATTAAACTTTGCGAGTTGGAGAGTTATCCAAACATAATAATGCGAAAGATAGCGTGACGTAATGTTCAACAAGTACGTAAGCAAATGAGAAAACCGCATTCTCTGACGGAATGTAATAAATCCCGAGGAATTAGAGGATGCGCTCCCACTTTCCTCCTAGTTTCCTCATGTATGACGCTCTGAATGAGGATAGAGCTGTAATTTGCCACGAGGGCTGCTCTGGGTGATTATCTGATGAATGGAGATGAGGCGGATAGCAATTTCATGTGCTGGTACGTGGCTCGTTGACATTAATTAAATGATGCATGATCTGATCATAGAAATAGCCGAGCGTTCTTTCGAATTGGATTTTATTTGAATCGTTAGTTGAATTAATGAACCTTCGCGTTCATGTCCGAATCAGGACAAGGTTTGATGTTGAAATATGAAGACCATATCATGCATCAGCTGCCAAGGAAGGATAGTTCAATCCTACAAAAAACTTAACTAACGTTTACCAAAAAGGCCCAAAAAAATTACCAAAAATTAATATGAAGTGTCAGCAGCAATACGAGCAGAAAAGTTTTAAACGGGCCTGTCAGGAGGAACGCTACAGCTTCAAATTTCAAGGCAGCATAAATAAAATATGAGCATATTCTCATAATGAGTTTTCAAGAGGATTAACGAATTAGTAGTTTTATAAATACATATCAAGTGCCTTAATGAATTTATAATGAAAGCCGGTCTCGAGTGTCCGACCTAAAAGCAGGCGCGGAAGTTCAAAGTTTGCAGACCTCTAATTAATTCAAGGGCCCCATGGAACTTCTAATTACAAAACTCTAAGGTGTATTAAGTAGCGTTGAACGTCTTACAGTCTTTTTGAATTCTTTTTGGACTTTGAAACTTGAGGAACTTGATAGAGAGCTCCGATGACTTAATAATGAACTGAAATATGAGAGAAACGGGAAAGTAATGATGTAACTCTGCGTTGCAGTTTGCTATTAAATTAATTAAAATGGTTGGAAATCTATATCATACAGGGTGTATCTAATACGACAGATATAGAAACAGTCTGTAGTATCGCGTTTCTAGCAGTAGTAGTATGCTGTAATTGTGCATTAAATCTATGATTACACGACTTTGTTAGATAACTAAATACTGGAACTTCAAGCAAAACAATTCCATATTCAACAGATCAGATCAATGCTGCAATACTTTACAAAATACAATATTGTATAGCAATTTAATACGAAAAATGTTTTCAGTGTAAGCTGTAGAACACACAAAAAAGACAGTCCAAAAGGCATATACCTTTTACAACGATTTATCAACAATATAGAACTGATCATGTTTGTCAATTACTTCTAAAGAGGAACCAACAGCTTTTTGCCATTTTCTACACTTTGTAATTTCTCCACAACATACACGCAATCTTCTGACTGATGAATCTTTACTGTCCTTCCACTCGTGCAGGTCTGGAATCTGGATTTTGGGATAGATATTTCTAAAATGTGCACACATTCCACCTGAATGGTTTTGGTTAGTTTGCAATCAGGCATTGTTATTGTTCAACCATTCTTTAACACTGTGAAACTGGTATTGTTTGCCATTATTTTTGGAAGAAGAACTCAAAGTTTTCAATAACAATAACTCCGAAGCTGACAAAAACTAGGCCTTGGAGAAAGCATGCTTTTTCTCACTAATGGATCTTTATTGTCCTTCCATTTGCACAGGTCTATGCTTTGCCGTTTGAGATGGATATTTCAAAAATTTGTTTGGGTTTTTTTGAATCAAATGGAGACCTTATTGGTGTCCAAGCATGCATCTATAATATAGAACTAATAATGTTTGCCTTTTTTTTAATCAGAAAAGGTAGTAAAAAGTCTTGGCTACAAATAAATCTGAAGCTTATAAATAGTATCGGAGAAGTGTAGTTTTATGCTCGGGACCAAAGTAATGGTAAAATTTAGGCTTTTGCCTCACCCTTGTATTCCTCCAAAAATTAATCTTTGCTGTCCTTCTGCATGCACAGGTCTGTACTTTGCCATTTGTGGTAGACATTTCCAAAATGTGTCCATAGTTTACCTAAATCGTTTTCATAAAGTCCAGGCATTCTTGGTGTTTAACCATTCATCATAGAACTGATACTGTTGCCATTTTTTCTAGACTTTTGAGTGTTTTGACTAGAAACAGGTCTGAAACTGAAGCAAGCAGTGGAGGCGAAGTGTAGATTTATGCTCAGGACCAAACTAATGGTAAAATTAAAATGTTTGCGCGCCCTTGTAATTCCTCCAAAAATTAATCTTTACCAACCTTCCGCATGCTCAGGTTTGTGCTTTGCCATTTGTGATAGACATTTCCAAAATGTGTCCATAGTTTACCGAAATCGTTTTCATAAATTGCAGTCAGGCATTCTTGGGGTTCAACCATTCATTATAGAACTGATACTGTTAGCCATTTTTTCTAGACTTTTGACTGTTTTGACTAGAAACAGGTCTGAAGCTGGCAAGCAGTGGAGGCGAAATGTAGTTTTATGCTCGGGACCAAAGTAATGGTAAAATTTAAATTTTTGCTCGCCCTTGTAATTCCTCCAAAAATTAATCTTTACTATCCTTCCACTTGCACAGGTCTATACTTTGCCATTTGAGTTTCCAAATTTGTCGATAGTTTACCTAAATCCCTTTGGATAACGTGTAGTCAGATATTGTTGGTGCACAAGCATTCATCAACAATATAGTGTAGTTAATGTTTGACATTTTTGTAAATACAAAAAAAGGAAGCCAAAATTCTTTAGCAAAAATAAATCTGTAGCTTATATACAATAGAAGAGAAGTGGAATTTTATATTTGGGACCAGAGCTATAGTAAAATTTAGACTTTAGCCTCGCCCATGTAATTCCTCCAAAAATTAATCTTTACTGTCCTTCCACTTGCAGAGGTCTATACTTTGCTATTTGAGGTAGATAATATCAAAATGTGCCTATAGTTTACCTAAATACTTTGCATAAAGTGCAGTCAGGCATTGTTGGTGCTCAAGTATTAATCATAGAACTGCTCATCATTACCATTTTTCTAAAAATTATAAAAGGAAGTCAAAAGTTTTAACTAAGATTAATAAGTTTACGTCTAACAAACAATAGAGGGAAAGTGTAATTCTATACTCGGGGCCAAAGTTATGGTAAAATTTAGACTTTTGCTTCGCCCATGTAATTCCTCCAAAAATTAATCTTTACTGTCCTTCCATTTGCACAGGTCTGTACTTTACAATTGGCGATGGCTGTTTCCAATGTTTGTTCACAAATAATTTGAGTACTTTTGGGTGAAGGACAATCATCCCTTGCTAATGCTCAACCATTCATCAACAATGTGGAACTGATAATTTACCAATTTTCCTGAAGAAACCCTGACTAAAAATAATCCCGAATGTAACAAAGAACGGACGAATTCGTATTGGGATTTACTACCACATGTGGGGGGGTATTGTAATTTTATACTTCATGTTAAAGTTATGGTAGAATTATTTTTTTGGTTAACCCTTGTAGTGGTAGGAAGCACAAAATCCCCCGAACAGCAACTGTTTACTGTCTTTCCACTTTCACAGGTCTATTCCTTGGCATTTGAGACGGACGTTTCTGCAGTTTGTTCACGTTTAACCTTTTACCATTATTGACGCTATACTATTCATCAATAATGTAATAGAGTTATTATTTTTTTCTTAAATTAAGCAGAAGGTATCAAAGTCCTTGTCTAAAAATAAACTAACAAAGAATAGACGTAACAGCAGTGGAAGTTTTGATGTAGTGGAGTATAATTTTACTAGTTGGACAGCGTCGCCTTTTACTTAAGCCTGTCGAACAATGGATCTTTACTGTCCTTCCAATTGCACAGGTCTGTAGTTGGCAATTTGAGGTAGGTGTTTCTAAAATTGATCTCCATTTTATAACGCAACAATTATGTTGTTAGTCATCAAACAGACGCTCATTGTAAATAATCTACTGAGCTGTACCTTTACCTATGTCACACCAATTCAATACATCTTGTAGAACTAACCATAGGAAAGGTTTTCCATCAGTATCGCTCCAAAGAAAATCAATACGTTTGCATACTGAAGTAGGTAAATTTCCAATAGAGACACCCTTCCTATTTTTGAAAGCGATCCATCAGAATTATCCTACTCGCTTTTGTACCATACATAACGAAAATTCAGATTCCATTTTACCAACTCATAATTTGTATAGGAAAAGTAGTTCCAATCCAAAAATAAAATCCCTTTAATAAATCTCACTCACCACTTCCACCAATAAATACGTCAAAATCATCCATTATTATAAAACGTGTTCCGTTCTTCCTGTCCGTAATGGCCCTCTAGGACCAGAGATCAATCTTGTGGAATTCGCCACTAACAACCAAACTGCACTTCTAATACTTGCCCTGTCCCATTCTAACCCTTGGAGTTTCGGCGCCTTACTCACTTCTTGGGGGGCTCCAGAGGGGTTGTTGCACTTTATATAAGAAGGAAGAAATGGAGGTTGGAATATCGTATCGATGACTCAGAAGAGGGTGTATTTTTGTGTAATCAGGGGTGGGATTCCAGGGGTGGCGACTTGCATGATTGAGATGACCGAGGGAGAAACGCGCGCGGACTTGTGATAAAAATGCGAATTTATTTCGTTTTGTGGTAGTAAATATATTTTTTATTGTTATTGTAATATTTGCCACACACGCACAATATAAGGAGATTTATTATTATTTTTATTACAGCCGCTCCTAAAAATGTTGATGAAATATTACAAGAGATGTTAAATTTAAGCTACCGTGATTTCAAGTCATTATTTTAGAGCTGTTAGGCCAGACAGAATTGGGCGAATTATTTTCGTAACTGTGGCGAAACTGCCAAAAATAGGAACATTGAAATTGCAAATCTGGAAACTTTTATTAAAAGTTAAAATTTATCGATATTACCTTATTAAACCAAGGGTCATTGATGTCGTGAGTGATAAAGGGTTTCATAACGTCTATTTTTATCGCCCGTTGTTCCCGACGATGTTAATAAAACGTTTGCATCCCCGGGTCGTATTTTTTGAATAACTCGTTTTATAAGGCTTTAAAGGAAGAAATGAAAAACTGTCGCCACGTTATTTTTATTTCCATTGTTTCAGATGTTCTCTCCGCATTTCTGTAAATGCTTGTCTAAGAAGATAATATATACGCTTGTGCTTTCAGACACAAAGAAATATTTTCCTAAACGGAAATAAATCAAAATAAATTTGTAAATGTTGAGATCATGTTTTAGCAACTGTTTTAATGAAAAGAACTTTAAAAATAGTGTATTAGTAATGCTATTGAACGATTGTTTTATATTGCATAGATTAAGAGTTGCAAGTATATGATGGTCTCTTACGTTTAGAAAATACAAACCAAATTACATATTAAAGATATGGAAACCTAAACGATATAAAGAATGATGAGCCTATTATTCGAAAAATAGGCAACCCAAAATACATATCGCAAGGTATTGCGATATCTAAATATTTATATGCCTGTTTGGTATGTTTGATATGTTATTTAAACAACTTAAAAATAAAGTAACCATAAACGGAAACAACACAGTCTTATTTTATATATACCTAAGTTTAAGTATTTCAAATATCATGTATTTTGGGTTGTCTATTTTCGAGCTGTAGGCTCATAGGCACCTTGTATATGTTGCTGTATTTATCCCTTAAATAATTGTAATTATCGCCCCACGTTGGTAGCGACGAAAAGTTGCTATGTAACTAAAAAGTCATGGATAAAACAACAACTTTCGCCAACTAGCTCAAACATAAAACTGTTATCTCAGGGAATTACTCGTGGTTTCGTCTCGTTCAAAAAGTTGAAAACGTTAAAACAAAATCTCGTGCACATTTTTTTAATCCTCACTTTGCTTTAATGTCACCGTAACTAGCCAGTTACCCATCCGGTACACAGACTGCATTC
>JABXWE010044343.1:0-15652 GCA_014611495.1 Limonius californicus | reverse complement strand
GAAAGGCAGATGATAGCTGGATAAAGGAATAAGAACAATACGGAAAAAAGATAACATAACAAGAAAGATATGAAAATGTAAACAGGGAAGGGGTAAGAATGGGAGAGAAATGCATTGGAAAATTGCGTCCGAGGTATAGGTAGAAAAAAATGAATAACCAAAATATGAAAATCGATAAAACAGTGATAGTACAGGAAACCAGGAGAGATATGAAAAGTAAAGGGTGGTAAAGAGAAGGAAAAGTAAAAAAGAAAATAAAGATGTAAGGCGGAAGGTAGATGATAGCTGGATAAAGGAATAGGAACAATACGGAAAAAAGAATGATCCGCAAGACAACATAACAAGAAAGATATGAACATGTAAACAGGAAAAGAGTAAGAATGGGAGAGAAATACATTGGAAAATTGCGTACGCGGTATAGGTAGAAAAAAAAGAATAAGAATAAAATGAAAGTAGAGCAATATACCTAGAGATAAGACTGCAAGGCAGAAAAGAAATAGACGAGTGCTACAGTAAGTTGCAAAACTAATTCCATGTTATTCCACTTTATGTCTGTTTAAGTCGATACACTTCTTATCACCGTCCAATTTACAACACCTCTACGAAAGGACTGCCTTATTTGAAACCATTTCTTTGTAACACACACCGATATAAGTCGATTTTGTGTATGCACGAACGAGCGTTATATATTTGAGATCTGAAAGCTTCTCTGTGAATCTCGTTTGTAAATGGATTCCGAAATCTCATTTTTTCGCGCCCCATAATAAAATTTAATGTTACACGGGGGCAGCAAATCCGGAAGAAATACAATTTGCCTTTTTTCCGTCCTAAGGCTTAAAACTATTCCTAATGCTTCTGCCTGATTTATTATTTTGACGACACGAAAATCCTCCGCAGACTGCATAAACTTGCTGTTGAAAGTGTTGGTACTGAGCTTGACGGAAACGTTGTTAACTTCAGAAGTTTTGAATGGTGGAAGTAAGTATATGGAATAAGTAACGCTGAAAAAGCTCCAGCATGCAACAGTTCCCCAAAAAGAAAAGTTCAGTGTGGAAATAACTTTTCGCAGAGTCTGCGAAAGCCCGCCTTTAGAATAGTTTTATTGCGAGGCGCAACTTCTCGCAGTTTAATATTAAAATGTAGTGAAATGCTCGGAATGTCTGTTACTTGTTATTAATTGTGCATTCCAAAAATTTCCTTTAGGCTTGTTTGTAAATAAATACGAGTATAATTTATTCGATGTATATTTAATCTGTAAACTTGTAGTGCTGGCATAGAAATTCTCAGAGTCAACTTGAAGTGATGAAGCAGGAGTTTCTTAATCAACGCTAATTAACTCTCCGCGTTTGTACGTAAAGTTACGGTTAAGCCTAAGTTTTACATTATATTAATTTAACAGTTTATTCAACTTAAATAACCAGCAATTTGCTGCAAGAAACGCAAGACTTCTGCTTCGCTGATTTGACTAATCTGCAATTAAAATAGCTTTAATATTCATCCCAATTAACACGTATTACGGTAATTATTCGGAATAGATGGAAGCGAATGGGCAATAAATACTGAAAAGGACTGACGCGAAACATTCCGAAATTGTTCGTTCGCATTATTCAAACAGCAATTATTATTTAGGGCAGCTAAAACTAAATGCAACGAAGTTGAGTAATTAAATTCCTTTAATGAATTAGCACGACAGTTATTTGATGTTTTTGTTTCCATAACAATAAAAGATGGGATTCGGCTTCAGCTAGAGAATACAAGCCACACTGAAAAGGTAGATTAAGGAAAATTCGCAACAGCTGTAACGAATGCTCGTTAAGAAGATTCATTGACTTTGATTTCTTCTTATGAATGTCCATTTTACGGTTTTTTTTGTTAATTGGCGTTTTTAATTAGTAATTAGGTTTTTTTATAACTACCTTGGCAGTCCATTTAATTTTCTAGAACAATGTTTTTTCAAATTTTCCAACTTCCAACCCATGACAGGTATATATTAAGATACGAGATGTGGCGATTTAATTTTAGGACTGGCACAATAAAAACACACAGTTTAGCTGACACGCAAGATATTTTATATTCATCTGCAGTAATCCCTTTAATACACTTATTGCAACGTTTTGAAACTTTATGAAAACAGTCGGCAACGGCGTCCGAAGGAACTGCTTTCAATTTGGGTGTTACATTTCTGGCAATAGTGTGTCTGGTTTAGGATAGCTTTCAGTTTAGGAAAGATATAAAAGTCTGCTGGTTTCAAATCAGATAAATACGGTTAGTGATTGATGTCAATAATCCCGCGTTTTGTGACAAATAACTATTATTCAAAGTATTTGTTGCAACAGCAGTAGAAGAATAGATTGCGTTGCAGATAAAGAATACAAAACGTGATGAGCAGGTAATGGGAATTCGCTACAGCTTGAACGAATCTTTTTTGAGAAAACCTTTAATGTTGATCTCCTTTCATAATAGATATTTTTGGGGTTTCATTGCTGTCATAAAGTCATCGATATTTTACATTGACAATTCTGTATTCATTGAACTAATTTGCTAGTCATTTGGAATTTTCTAAATCAGTGGTGTTCCAACTTGCAACATACAGTTCATAGTTAAGACTCTCTCTCTCTCTCTCCTTCACTCTCTCTCTCTTTCTCTCTCTCTCGTAAGTATTCCCTATATTTCTAATGGTAAACTCGTACTATCCCATGAATCATCTTGTACCGTGAGTTCAAAAAGTAATACATAACGGTTGTCTAATGCAAGCTTTATATACCAATGGACGTTTAGGTACAGCCGTTCTAGCGCAAGCGCCACTACCTAACCGGCAGTGTTATGCTAGGTTAAGTTGCATGGTAAATGTAAATAAATAAATTTTTGAAGAAATGAGTTCTATAATTTCAATTTAGACGATAACAGTAACAACTAAATTACTACACTATTAAACAAATCATAACAAGTAGTGTAATATCCCGGGCCTGGGTGCCGGGTAAACTCAGAGCCAGGGCTTACTGGGGAATAAAATTATTCATCGACTCAACAGTTTTATTCCTATTTATATACGATTCTAAGTAAAATTAAAATACTTGATTTACATATATACAAAAATAACTCAAAACAGTTTTAAATGAAAAGCTGCCTTAGTTCGGTCCTGGAATGCACACAGTCTGCATGCGGGCCGCGCGGTTCAAGCGGAGAACGGCGCGATGCAGTAGTCGGTGACTGACAGCTAGGCAACACGCTCGCATCATTGGAGGATTCACAGCTGCTAAACAACTAACTAATTTTTATTATTACAATGGAAGTTAAACGGGAGTACTCGCACCAACTGGATTTTAACAGCTTCCTTGGACTCGCGCTATCGGTTACCTAGTAATAAATGAAATTTGTTCCGGTTACCTAGGACTGGAATTAACAGTGATGCGAATACTATCGGCTTTCGGTGTTTTCGCCGGTCTATCACGGCGGGTTGTTGAATGTTCGGGTTTCGCAGGAATGGTAGTTTGTTTCAGAATTCTTAAAGCGAGTACCAACCGAAAACACGGGTTGCCCCAGGCTAACGAAATGGTACCGCGATATCCGTAGTACATTCTCTAAACTTCTTTCAATTCGGCGTTTTCCAGGTCAGGTGAAAATATGTATAAATACGTTTAAATGCTCGGCGTACAATCAACTACAGGACAACTCGTCAAAACGCGGGTTTCTCCAGGTCAAATCTGTGTTGAACGGAAAGTAAATGCAGGGTACACTTTCAAGAACTCGGGCTTACCCAGGTCAAATCAGTGTTGAACGGAAAGGAAATGCAGGGTACACTTTCAAGAACTCGGGCTTACCCAGGTCAAATCAATGTTGATTGGATATCTAGGATTTTCAGGTATTCGGTGGGCTCGGTTTATTTAAAGGATTTGGTTAATGTTCTCGGTTACTGGACTGGCTTCTAGACCGGTTCTGGAGCTGGACTTCCTTCTCCAGTCTTGGACTCAGAAGTTCCTGATTTTTTTCCCGGTAATTGTTTTTATATGGCTGGTCCAGCTGTCCTTGCTCGGGTCGGCGTCGTTTTGAGGCAGTAGAGAGCGGGGCCTTTGTCGGACTGCGACTCCTAGCTCCACCAGCGCCTTTCCGGTGAAACAGCAACGTGGAAAGAAGTTTCTAAATAAATTTCAAAAACGCCTTCTGGCCGGGAACTTCGTTACAGTAGAAAATCATTAAAATTGGAAATTATGATTTTTTTATTTCACAGGTACAGAGAAATAAACATAAAAACTAAAGAAGCTGTTCAAAATCACCACAGTTTTCCTGCATGCACAAATTTACTCGTCTTTTCATACTATTAAAAGCATTTTTAAGAATTTGAGGAGTTATATTGGCACACTGTAATTCTGTTTTGCAGTTCCTCGATATTGTTAATAGCGATCTTGTGTACATTATTTTTCAGATAAGGGAATACAAAGTAATCTAAAATAGTCAAGCCTGGTGATCTAGGTGGAAGTTCCGGATTTAAACGTAAACTAATTATGCAATCGTCAAAAAATTCACGAAGGTAATTGAGTGTCTCTTGAGCGGTGTGGGCCGTCGCGCCATCCTGTTAGAAGTAGCCTTGCTGGAGCTCATCCTCATGAAGCTGATTAATAAATTCACGTACAATATTCCGGTATCTCTGAGTAGTAACAGTTTCGTGGAAAAATATGGGTCCGATAATACGTCTTCGAGACACAGCAGTCCAAACACCAACTTGTAACGGGTGAAGGAGAGATTCGCGAAAAGTTTGCGAATTTGCAGCACTCCATAACCTCATATTTTGTGGGTTTATATACCCCGAAAGGGTGAACCAGCCCTCGTAAAAAAAAAACGTTAAGTTTAGCAATTCGTCGTTGTTCATTAAATTGTGTTGGAACCACTGACAATACAAAATTCTCCTATAGTGATCTGCTGGCAGCAACTCATGTAGAGCAAGAATTTTCTATGGGAACAGCATTAAATCTTTTTTGACAATGGTATGGCAAGTTCCTAACGATAAACCAGTCTCTTGCGAAAGTGTACGTAGTGATGTAGTGGGTTGGTCGTTCAAACGTTGACGATCATCATCAACTGTATTTTGAGTACGAACTCTTGGCCTTCCAACTCTATCTCGGAATACATCAACACATCTTCTAAGTGCGCTGTAAAAATCTCCTTCAAGGACAGCAATATCTGGAAATTGTTGCCGAAATGCCTCTAAACATGGCACCGCACTGTAAATCCATTCGCCGTTCTTTCGAACACCATTTCGAAAATATGATTCAATCATAAATGTTTTGTGTTCTATTGTAGAAACCATTATAATTGTAACTTAATTGAATTTTAAATATAAACTTGTGACAACAACAACAGTGATGACAGTTAATGCATTTTGAAGCTTGCCATTGACATTACTTTTATTTTCCATGGCCAACCCTTATGTAATTACTTTTTGAACTCACGGTATAATACTTCTAAGTAAAACAGAGATTTTTGAAGTGAGGTGTTACTCTACGATTATAATGTTTGACGCCAATGAGTGTCGCGCCGATACCTTAACACGAAGTAGGGTTTTTCTTGTTTAAAAGGTTGCTTTTGTAGGCGTAAGTTGTCATTTAAAGTTTAACTGTGCTAAATAAAGTTGCTTTTGAAACACACTGTATGAAAGAAATATTGCTATATCTTAAACGATTACCACACTAATGGAAAGGGAGAAAAAAGGGTAGTTGTGAATTCATGATAATAAGAAAAAGAGGAGCTGGATTCAAAACTAAACTTTTTGTGGAAAACTATTGGGAACTGTTCTAACAAATGTTGCAAACTCTATGACCTCACTTAACAATAAATTTTCTTTTAAGAGCGTACAATCAAAAGAAAGTATAAGAGCATTACGTTGCCTTATTAAGATGCAGGTGAATATTTTTCCCCGTTTTATATAGCTTGTGATTATTTTTTAAAGTAATTACAAGGGTCGTAAAAAAGCGCCGCGGCTCTGTTCGTTGCTCCCAAGGGCAAAAACTTGCCGAGTGCAAGTTGAAAATGCCCCTGGACGCCTTTGTCTACTGTACACTGTAACAGAATTATGAAATAAATTACAAATGTTTTAATTGCTTTTATTATTTTTCCACTGGCTGCTGGTGATTTCAAGCGCTGTAGAAAAATTCCATGGTGTTTAACACTTATTACGGTGTTGTTGAGCGGAATTTATTAGAGGGAAAAGGGATGAAGCGCTTTTTGCACAATTTTGGCTGTTTATGTTTCTATTACGGGGCAGTTATTATAAAGTGGACATATATTCAAAACTCCGTATTTAAAAGAATTCAAGAGTTCCAAGATTGTATTGGGTAACGACAAAAAAATTGCGTTTTGGATTACAATACAGTTTGTCAATCAACACCACAAAGTAAAATTTTTTAGTCAAAGATTGGAACAGTTATTTTCAATTATTTAACTATCACAAATAGTCTTATTATATTTTATATATAAGGTGTATCAGAAATAGGTACTGTAGTGCGCATTCACACATTAATCTGGTGCCTTGCTTGGAGTTGTTGTGTTTTTGTTAATGTTTGGGTAGTTACAAGTTTTTTATTAAATAAAACAACACGTTCTACTCAACCTTGTTTTTATCTTCATATTGGAGTCTGGAACTCAACCCAGAAAACAATATTTTGGTGACCCCGACCTGGTCTTCCGGAAACTGGATCTGAAGAAAGCCTATAGCCAAATAGCAATTCAGCCCGAAGACGTTCCGAACACTGCCATCACCACTCCCCTAGGAGCTTAGCAGTATTTAAGATTAAACTTCGGTTTGAGGAATGCTCCTGCTTCTTGGTCCAGGTTCATCTCCCAGGCTCTAGCGAAGCTAAGTTTTACATATTTTCATCTAGACGCTATATTAATTTTTAGTACGAATGATGAGGAATACATCCACCATCTAACACTTGTATTTGAACGCTTACAAAAATTTGGATTACTCCTTAATTTGGATAAATGCGTATTCGCGGTAACGGAATTAAATTTTTAGGTCATCATGTTTCACGTGACGGGATTTCTCCACAAACTTGCAAAGTTCAGGCTGTACAAGATTTTCATGTACCTACGAATCAGAAGCAGCTACGAAACTTTATTGGATTAGTCAGTTATTATCGCAAGTTTATTCCACATTGCGCAGAACTTCTACAACTTAAATGAGCTAGCGTTGCCGGAGAAGGCTACTACCAAGCCTGTCAACTTCATATCGAAACAGTTAGAAGTCTTCTGTAAAGCAAAGAACGCATTAGTTAACATCACCTTATTGGTTCATCCTAAGCAGGACGCTGAAATTAGTATAGCGGCCGATAGCACTTCCTCTATCATTGGGGCGGTCTTACAACAGTTGGAAGACGGTGTTTGGAAGCCGTTTGCTTTTTGTAGTAGGAAATTGACTGCTACAGAGCGTAAATATACTATATTTTCACGAGAACTCCTAGCAATATATTTCGCAGTTAAGAAATTTCGCTATTACATAGAATACAAAAAATTTACCGATCACCAGGCGATCTGTTCCGGCATACAAGGTTCCGCAGACTATTATTTACCCAGGGAATTTCGGCTTATTAAATTTATTTCAAATTTCACTAATGATATTCGTTTTCTAAAAGGTTCGCAGAAGGTAGCAGCAGATGCACTTACTAGGATAGCAACTATTTCCACCGCGACTACTATTGACTTCGACGAATTAGCTAGGGCACAGGAAGGCAATGTTGAGTTGCATGAGCTACGACAAAAGCCTAATTTCAAGTTTGTTTTATCCCAAACAATACAAGGAACACCAATTTGGACAGATCAGAGTCATAATGGGTCACGACCGTTCGTTCAGCAGGAATTTCGATACGCAATCGTCAAGCAACTACACAATTTAGCGCATTCAGGGATAAAAGCTTCGCAAAAATTAATCTGCCATAGATACCTTTGGACAAACATGCGACGCGATATTAAAAATTGGGTTACTTCATGTGACAGTTGCCATCGAAATAAAATCTCAAAGCATACTAAAAGTCCTCTCCAGCCAATTCGTGAGCCGGATTGCAGATTTGTTAAGATCCGTTTGGACGTAGTTCATCTACCTATGTGTGGACAATATAAATACATTCTTTCGATCATCGATCGGTTCACTAGATGACCGGAAGCTATTCCACTCAGATCGACTAGCACAGACGAAATTATAGAGGCATTTTTAGGTATATGGATCTCGCGCTTCGGAGTACTGCAAGTTATTACCACGGACAATGCATTCCAGTTCTACTCTTCCACCTGGACTGGTTTTTTGAAAGATTTTGGAATTAACCACATAAGAACAACTATTCAACATCTGATTAGCCAAGGGCTGATAGAATGGTTTCACTGTACATTAAAACAGGCCATAAAATCGGTGGAATCTGCGAATTGAGTTCATCATATACCTCTCATCTTATTGGGCTTACGTTCTGCAATTAAAGAGCAAGTTAACGTATCCCCGGTGGCTACCATATATGGCGCACCATTGCGATTACTAGGAGATTTTTTTAGTATTGAACGAGACCCTCATGATCCCAATGTTGCAAATTTTGTGATTCAATTACGGGAGCGTATGAAGAGAGCTAAGTTCTTTTTCACTAAAAGCTATACCGCTACCTCATATGTCCATAATCATTTGTTTTTCGTTACGCGTGTATTCGTGCGTAATGATTCGCACTCATTAGGTCTGAAACCTGCATATTTAGGACCATTTCGGGTAAGGGAACGTTCACAAAAATATTTCACACTCGACGATTATGGTAGGGAAGGAAAGGTTTCAATAGATAGGCCCAAACCCGCCTACTTTTTAAAGTAATCTTGACATCACACCCATATTCACCATTTTTTAAATAAAAGTGTTCTGTTCAATTTTTTTAAAATTCTTATTTTTAAGTACTGAATTCTTTCGATTTATGTAAACATTAATTTTTTGCAGCTTTTTGTTATGCACACAAACTTTTTCTTTTCTGTTGTCAGAACCTACTCACTACTACATCCCACCCTTGCTATCCTGTTCCAGTTTTAGTTTAATTTAGCCTTTTATATTATTTCTGTCATACTTGTATTAGCTTTAAGTTTTTTTTAATGTTCAATTTCCATTTGTTACTCTTAAGGATTATTTAAAAAATGTCTTTCGCATAAATCGTTCTAAATTTTGATTACCTCTGTAATGTGGGTCAAAATTTTGTTCCGGACACGTCATTGTGGAAGTTTTCCCTTTAACATGCTCTTCTTTTTTGGCGGGGGGAGGGGTAAATGTAGTGCGCATGCACACATTAATCTGGTCGCCTTGCTTAGGGTTGTTATGGTTTTGTTCATGTTTGGGTAGTTACGAGTTTTTTATTAAATAAAACAACACGTTCTTCTCAACCTTGTTTTTATCTTAATATTGGAGTCGGAGTCAATGTCATTATTCATTTTCAAAAATTATTAAGTTTATTTCTTTGAATTAAAAATTTTTGTTTGAGAACTGCTGGTGATACATAGAAAATGCATTTAAGCTGTAGAAGGCTATGACCTAATTGTAAAGTAAATCGAAAGTGGCAAACACGTGAAAACTTGTCTGGCTTGTGATAACAACAACAGACTGAATAGAAATTACTGACCTACGTAATAGTATTGGTTTGTGGCAGGTGATAAGAAATTGTTTTGCACTTCTATCTTACTTTCCTTTGCATCATTGCTTTGAACTCAAATTTTTGTTATTATCCTGCGGTACTCAAACAATTTTGAGTCTAATTTTCAATTATCATTTCCCCATATCTTAAGGTTCCCATTGCCAAAGAAATGTTTTTTCTAGTTTGTATATATTGTAATCTACAATCGGATTTAATATTTGTACCTATTTCTGATACGCCCTGTATACACACAAAGTTGTTAGTTGTTAAAATAGTTTTAGTAACTACGACCATTGCTCCATAGAAACACGTTTGAAGGCCGTGACATATTTACTAACTCATTAAAAAAACTCCATAAATATTATGTTTTAATAATTCTAACAGATAATTTCAACAGGTATTTGTTTTGCTTGATACATATTTCGACATACATTATGTCGTTATTCCCATTGTCGTACTAATCTACAGATTCCCTGCTTATAAAATTCTTGCGGCTGTTAACGAAACCGTTCTCTAACATCAGTCGGCACTTCAACGTCCGAAGTGAATCGCTATCCCTTTAGCGACTGTTTTAACGGGCCAACGACATTAAAGTCGCATGGGGATAAATCGGGACTGTAAGACGGATGTTCTAACACTTCCCAGTAATAACTCAGGCTACATGGGGACAAGCATTATCAAAAATGACACCGTGTGTGAGTTTACCGGAACGTTTATTCTTGATGCTGACACGTAAACGCTGCAAGATCATATTGTTTAGCATTGATGTTGACACCAGGTTCTTTCAAATCCAACAGTAATATACTTTGATAACCAAAGACTACAGTTTACGTTACTTTTCCGGCTGAAATTTGAGATCGCAATTTTTTCAGCATCAGAAAATTTGGATGCATCCACTGTATGCTCTGACGCTTCGATTCCGGTTCATAGTGATACCACCTAGATTCATCACCGGCGACGATTCGCTGTAAGAAGGTATTGTCTTAATCTTGGTAGCGCATCAAATGCTGTAATGACAATGCTGAACGAAAATTCCTTTGGTCATTATTAAGCAGCCGTGGAAGCCACTAAGTAGCAACTATGTGGTAACCAAGAGTATGAATAACAAAATAAATAATTCCTATCCTAAAGCTCATCATTTCAGAAAGTTCTCTGACTTGAATGCGTCTTCCTTGTCGAAAATATAATAGACAGATTTTATTTTCTCATGGATTTCTAATTGTTGACGTAGTTCGGCGGCTAAAAATATAATAACAGCACGCATATTTTCTTCCGACGGGTATTTTTTAGTAAACGCCATTTCCGAGCTCTATAAAAATGCGCGTAAAGTAGCAACCGTTAAGAAATTTGACAGACACCTAACTAATATGCCAATAAACAATTTCAACAACCGCATGCAATTGTTATCATGATCATGTCGTGCCTATGCGATCCAAACATGTTTCCATTGAACAATCCCCACATTATACGTGACTCATTTTGACCCATACACATATTTACAGTTCGGGAACCTATGCGTTTTGATTCAAATTCGTACGTACTGTTTCAACAAATAATATCTGGTGGGGTTAGTAGTGGTCAAAATCAAGGTACAAGATCAACAAGTTAAAAAGTTTCTTTACAGTATGTTCTCTATTTACCGAAAAAAATACGTTAGGTGATTTTGTCAGTAGTAAATAAGTCATTCTGCGTATTATATGTTTCTCTTATTAAATTTCTTTAGGAGATAACATTGAGCTTTTCGATCCCTTTAAGGTTTTAATATAGAATACCGTAGTTGCTATTTTCAGGCAGATAAAAGACACTCTGTATAAGGTCAAACTTTATAGAAAGTTGAATCTTTTTCTAATGTGCGTACATACACAGACTCTTCCGAGACATTTTGTGTACAGACCCCTAGATTCTCTATGTAGATCCGTTTCTATATACCGCGAGAGCAATAAAAACCCAAGTCAGACACCCTTGAAATTTTAAAGTATTGTTTTCGGTTAATGTGTTATTATACAGATTTAAAGATCATAGATATTTTTTTTCTGTCATTCATTAGTAATTGACAGTTTACATTTCAAATATTACTGGTTATTTATTTAATTATTTTATAAAAATTTAAAATTATTTCTTTATTTTGCCAGTGTTTGTCAATAGTTTTAGTTAGCTATATTGAAGATTACATTGCCGTCTCCAGCGTTCTGTAGTCCCTGTGGTCGAAGTAGTGAGGTTATGCAGTTACGTGCTATGTAAATAAATTTTTATTTGAAATAAAATTGTTGCATACACGTTTACAGAATAAAGTAAATAAAGGATTTTACTGAAGATACTGAAACTGTTGACCATTGTTTTCTAAACATAAATGCACATATGCCTTAAAATGTTCTAACACGTTCCCCAGAGTATCAAAGGTAAGTTCATCTAAATTTTGTAAAATAGCATTTTGTAAATATTCTAGATGCTGTAGTCTATTACTGAAAATATTGCTTTTTAGATAAGGGAAGAGAAATAAGCCTGGAACTGTAAGATCGAGTAATCTTGGTGGAAACAAATGTCTACTAATTAACCGATCATCATAAAATTTCTGTAAAAATTATATCACACGATTAGCAGTATGTGCTGTGGAATTGTCCTACTGGCAGTAACCATTTCTAATTTCATCATCATGACGTTTATTGAAACACACGGTGTAGATATTCGTAAAATAATAATCGCCAGTTATATTTACCATAAAATACTATTCGTCTTCTTGAAACAGCGACCCGTAAACTGATGTTTTATGGAAGTAATGGTGTTTCCTCAAACATATGCGGATTATCTGTTGCCCATATTCTCATATTTTGGATATTAAGATAGGTACTAATTAAGGTGAAACCAGTCTTCATCGCTGAACCTAGTAAGAACCAATATGTCATCAATATTTATGTAGTTTAAGAACCAGTAACAATAATTTGTTGTACGTTGGAAATCATACGGTAAAAGTTGATGAACTATTCGCATGTTGTGTGGAACATGCTCAAATGCTTTTTAATTGTTCGATGAATACCTTATGCCTAATCAATTTCTTGGCTTGGTTTTCTGATCAGCATAGAAAAAGTTGCTTCCAAGAACTTTATCAATAACTTCAGCAGTTCTTTTCACAGGTCTTCCTGATCCCTTTTCCTTTCAACACTTCCAATTCCTCTAAAATTATTCACAATGATCTTGGCAGTATGATAGAAATTGTTACAAGTGACGTTTGCAGCCTCATTGCCTTTCATCATTTTCATTCTTCGTACCATAATGAATTTATACGATTCTAATATGAAAAATTCATGTTCCACTGTTAACATTTTTAAATTCACAGAATCTTAGTATGTAACTGTAATTACTTTTTTTGTAATCAATAATTTAAATAAATAACCTAATAAAATTTGATAAGTAAACTGTCAATGCATGACAGTTCAAAATTGATATTACGTTTACTTTTTTATTATAATTAAGATTAATCTAAAACAAGACTTAAAATTTCAAGGATGTTTTTGACTTGCGCTTTTAGTGCTCTCACTGTATCCAATAAATCAAATTATTATGCACATTTTCGTTGTAACCAAATTAACTTGTTGTACAACTAATGTTAGACCTTAAAATTAATCGTAGGTTATTCCAGGCAAGCTGCTGTTATTTAATGTAGTTTAATTCTGCATCTTGAATCCGTATCGTGACAATACTCTGGTAATACTATGTGGTTGTCCAACTTTGCTATATGACTAGCTCTAAAACAGTATATATGTATATATAATTCGTAGTTTTGACAATTCAGGATGGTATAATTGTTCATTAATTTCTTTTTAGGCAAGAGGGTAGACGTACTATTCGAGATAATTAAATTAGAAAAATCTATGATTCTTCATACAGATCTTGCAGATAACAATCGTTTGTATATTATTGAGTAAGTTATTCTGTAATAAAATTGATCGGCTCTGTGCCTAAGAAGAGTGACTACTCCCTTAGGATCCTCCATCAAGGAAGGTCAGTAACTGTAAACTGCCCACAAAGGAAGTTTCCTTCTCACTGTTATGACGGTTTCTTTCTGGATCTACAACACCAGGGAGCCTACCTGCAAGTTTAAGCAGATGATATCACCTTCCTTCCAGTAGGGAGATATGGGAAAGCTGTTACTAACCGGATGCAGCAAGGTAGAAGGCTGGGGTTCAAGAAAGGGTCTCTCGGCCAAGCTGGCAAAGACATACTTAATAGCATGCACTACAGAAAGGACGCTTCAAAATTTGAGAGACCTGCTAAAGAAAAGAACGCCAACTTCAAAATCAACATTAGTCCTATAGTTGTATACCAACTTCTTCAATCAAATCAATCCAGTAAGCCACAAAGGCTAGCTGGTTTAGGAGTAATTGGGATGATGATTTCAAGAAACACTGCATCAATAGAGGCGCTGTTGAATCTTCCTCCAGCATACTTAATACTCGAATCGCTAGCACTTTTGACGCCGTACAGATTGAAGATTTTTGTTTACGAAAGGTTCTTCCACAGAAAATGATTTTTTTGAGGCAATAAAGAGAAATGCAGTATTAAGCATCTTTATCGAATCAGCACTGTTTTCTAGGAAACCTTTTAATGTAGTGATATCTGACGGAGATAGAAAGGAAAAGAAACTGAAGAGGTGTTGATGGTCCATATGGTATATGAATGTATCCAACACATGTAGTTCACATACAGTAAATAGGCATATACTAATTAGGATTTCTTGTCCTAACAAAAAAGATATATTAAGAATACAAAGTATTCATGTATAGGTCTCTAAAACATATCTGGATAAAACAATTTGGTTGAATAATTTTCTAGCCAGTCAAACAACAGATCGGCAAAAATGAGGCGTGTGGTGGCGGCTGAGTTGGTAGAGCGCTCGCTTTCTGAGTACAACTTCGATTCTGGCTTGCGTTAGAAACCTGAGCATTACTATGCAGATTTATAAAATCTTGTCTGCAACCCACCACACACAATTTCCCAATCCAGCTTGCAACCGTGGGCTGAAAACCTTCTCTGGAATTTTTGTCGTTGTCGTTTCGATTCGACGTTAAACTGTAGGTCTCTGGTGTTTCTACCTTAACGGATTGATTGACTTACGCAGGGTTTTGAAGTGGGTTAGTTAGTCCAGTTTGCACATCGACTCTATGGTCTTTTGTACGCCACCGATCCTTTGAAAGTAGATCTGTGCCCTCGACAAGTTGCAGGATATATTTTAAGGGATTTTCATGTGTGAAGGTTGTTTCAGGAAGTGTTCCCCGAATAGCTGCTGTCTCTTTGCGGTAAAGTGCTGGACAGTTAAAGATTCTGTGTGAGGCTGCTTCCTCCTCTTCTTCAGATAGTCTACAGAGTGTGTTTCCTCTGTATACACTTATTTTGTGAAGGTGTTTTCGCAAGTGAGAGTGCCCTGTTATGTCCTACCAATCGTCAAGGTTTTGAAGTGGGTTAGTTAGCCGAGTTTGCACTTCGACTCTATGGTCTGTTGTACACCACCGATCCTTTGAGAGTAGATCTATGCCCTCGACGTGTTGCAAGCTATGTTTTACAAGGTTTTCATGTGTGAAGGTTGTTTCACGAAGTGTTCCCCCGAATAGTTGCTGTCTCTTGCGGTAAAGTGCTGGACAGTCGCAGATTATGTGTGAGGCTGCTTCCTCCTTTTCTTCAGATAGTCTACAGAGTGTGTCTCCTCTGTATACACCGATTTTGTGAAGGTGTTGTCGCAGACGGCAGTGCTCTGTTATGTCCTACCAACCGTCTAATCTGAATTCGTCCTAGATGGAGGACGCCAATTGTTACACTGCGAGAAGGCGTTCCAATTGTTTCCTTCCTTAGTTTTGGTCCCTGTACTGCCTCCCAGCGAGAAATGTATTGTGTAATGGTCCACATTTTTACCACTAGGCGGATGCTTTGTTTGCGGATTTCGAATACAAGTTCTGGCCCTATAAACGGTATGGATGCAACAGTTTTCGCGACGGAATCTGTTTTTCCGTTTCCCTCTA
>JABXWE010044341.1:0-10607 GCA_014611495.1 Limonius californicus | reverse complement strand
GGAAAACATGTAAAAATTACAGAAATTACGCAAAATACTTGTAATGATTACGCCAATAATAAGAGCGATTCAGATGAAATATTGCGAATAACTGTTGAGCAGCTGCAAATGAAGAAGATCCGCAGCCAAAACAAGATCGGATACAGTGGAAAAATCAGAAACAAATGAGAAATGATAGCGAAATACGGAAAACATGTAAGAATTACAGAAATTACGCAAAATACTTGTAATGATTACGCCAATCATTAGAGCGATTCAGATGAAATATCGCTAATAACTGTTGAGCAGCTGGAAATGAAGAAGATCCGCAGCCAAAACAAGATCGGATACAGTGGAAAAATCAGAAACAAATGAGAAATGATAGCGAAATATGGAAAACATGTAAGAATTACAGAAATTACGCAAAATACTTGTAATGATTACGCCAATCATTAGAGCGATTCAGATGAAATATCGCTAATAACTGTTGAGCAGCTGCAAATGAAGAAGATCCGCAGCCAAAACAAGATCGGATACAGTGGAAAAATCAGAAACAAATGAGAAATCATAGCGAAATACGGAAAACATGTAAGAATTACAGACATTACGCAAAATACTTGTACTGATTACGACAATAATTAGAGCGATTTAGATGAAATATGGCGAATACTGTTGAGCAGCTGGAAATGAAGAAGATTCGCAGCCAAAACAAGATTGGATATAGTGGGAAAATGAGAAACAAATGAGAAATGATAGCGAAATACGGAAAACATGTACGAATTACAGACATTACGCAAAATACTTGTAATGATTACGCCAATAAATAGAGCGATTCAGATGAAATATCGCGAATAACTGTTGAGCAGCTGGCAATGAAGAAGATTCGCAGCCAAAACAAGATTGGATACAGTGAAAAAATGAGAAACAAATGATAAATGATAGCGAAATACGGAAAACATGTAAGAAATACAGACATTACGCAAAATACTTGTAATGATTACGCCAATAATTAGAGCGATTCAGATGAAATATCGCGAATAACTGTTGAGCAGCTGGAAATGAAAAAGATCCGCAGCCAAAACAAGATTGGATACAGTGGAAAAATGACAAACAAATGAGAAATGATAGCGAAATACGGAAAACATGTAAGAATTACAGAAATTACGCAAAATACTTGTAATGATTACGCCAATAATTAGAGCGATTTAGATGAAATATCGCGAATAACTGTTGAGCAGCTGGAAATGAAAAAGATCCGCAGCCAAAACAAGATTGGATACAGTGGAAAAATGACAAACAAATGAGAAATGATAGCGAAATACGGAAAACATGTAAGAATTACAGAAATTACGCAAAATACTTGTAATGATTACGCCAATAATTAGAGCGATTTAGATGAAATATCGCGAATAACTGTTGAGCAGCTGGAAATGAAAAAGATCCGCAGCCAAAACAAGATTGGATACAGTGGAAAAATGACAAACAAATGAGAAATGATAGCGAAATACGGAAAACATGTAAGAATTACAGAAATTACGCAAAATACTTGTAATGATTACGCCAATAATTAGAGCGATTTAGATGAAATATCGCGAATAACTGTTGAGCAGCTGGAAATGAAAAAGATCCGCAGCCAAAACAAGATTGGATACAGTGGAAAAATGACAAACAAATGAGAAATGATAGCGAAATACGGAAAACATGTAAGAATTACAGAAATTACGCAAAATACTTGTAATGATTACGCCAATAATTAGAGCGATTTAGATGAAATATCGCGAATAACTGTTGAGCAGCTGGAAATGAAAAAGATCCGCAGCCAAAACAAGATTGGATACAGTGGAAAAATGACAAACAAATGAGAAATGATAGCGAAATACGGAAAACATGTAAGAATTACAGAAATTACGCAAAATACTTGTAATGATTACGCCAATAATTAGAGCGATTTAGATGAAATATCGCGAATAACTGTTGAGCAGCTGGAAATGAAAAAGATCCGCAGCCAAAACAAGATTGGATACAGTGGAAAAATGACAAACAAATGAGAAATGATAGCGAAATACGGAAAACATGTAAGAATTACAGAAATTACGCAAAATACTTGTAATGATTACGCCAATAATTAGAGCGATTTAGATGAAATATCGCGAATAACTGTTGAGCAGCTGGAAATGAAAAAGATCCGCAGCCAAAACAAGATTGGATACAGTGGAAAAATGACAAACAAATGAGAAATGATAGCGAAATACGGAAAACATGTAAGAATTACAGAAATTACGCAAAATACTTGTACTAATTACGCCAATAATTAGAGCGATTCAGATGAAATATCGCGAATAACTGTTGAGCAGCTGGAAATTAAGAAGATCCGCAGCCAAAACAAGATTGGATACAGTGGAAAAATGAGAAACAAATGAGAAATGATAACGAAATACGGAAAACATGTAAAAATTACAGAAATTACGCAAAATACTTGTAATGATTACGCCAATCATTAGAGCGATTCAGATGAAATATCGCGAATAACTGTTGAGCAGCTGGAAATGAAGAAGATCCGCAGCCAAAACAAGATTGGATACTGTGGAAAAATGAGAAACAAATGAGAAATGATAGCGAAATACGGAAAACATGTAAGAAATACAGACATTACGCAAAATACTTGTAATGATTACGCCAATAATTAGAGCGATTCAGATGAAATATCGCGAATAACTGTTGAGCAGCTGGAAATGAAGAAGATCCGCAGCCAAAACAAGATTGGATACATTTTTGTAATTAAGGTTAGTGTACTATTATATTTTTTAGCAAAACAAAACCGAAATTAAAATTCTGGGGTATGTAGGCCCAAATTATGGACAATTAGCTCACCTCTGCGTGAGAAAAAGCAATTAACTTTTATTTAATAAGTAGGTACTTTTACCGAAAAAGCTGTCATTAGAAAAATTATACGATTTAACTAATGAAAAAATTAGGTAATTCGTTTTGGAGGGAAGCAAAGTAACAGCAACTTCGTTAAAAGTTTGTTGCAAATGAAGTTGCCTGTCAACAGTATTTCTTACGCTTTACTTAGGCTTTTCTGCCTTTTAAGCATAATGTATTGCAAAACTTGACTTGTTCCATTCCCTTCTCACTTTGCTGTTGACATTCAACAATCGTAGTTGACAAATCCACCTGTCCGGTGCGGGTAATCAAGCGTATTTATTCAGGATATGTGAAGGACAACCGAGTCTTTAAAGCAACATTTATTTATCGCACATATCCGTTTGTTTTAGTTGGCAATAGACACCGAACGGCACCGTAATGGCATTGTGCAATATGTCACTTGCCTGCAGAATCAAACAAGTACGGGGATATTTGATATTAAATAGTAATTACCGCGTTAGGATATTGCGTTACTTGAACTCCAGGATAGTTACGCTTTTGCCTTTGTATAATTATATCTTGATATCATATTTTATTATCTGGCTGTGGGTTTGCTGTACCCACTCATTATTCAAGTTACTCAATACAGGCATTTGTGTTAGCTGCTTTGCAGATTCTGAAGCGAGTCGCGCAAGAACGCCAACCTCTTCCCTTATTTGATTAGGATTTTTAAGAAAAGTTTGTGTGATCAACGAGTTACAGAATTTGTACTGTTACTTCTGCGTGTGGGCGAGACCGCTCATTTGCGGCGTTCTGTTCTGCTGCAGCGTTTGCAATTTTCTAGTCGAAACTGCCTGAACTTTGCCAGAAAAAAAATAGGCTCGGTATTAATAACACAAGAAAGTGAATAATTCCGCGAGCAGCTCGTGGGCGAGCTCCTTCCCACACAATTAAAATGTGCTGTGCTGTAAAGAAACCTAAAAAATTTAATCCCCTGAAGAAACTTTAATAAGAGGAAGAACCACTTAAATGGTCAGTAGGTAGTTTGAAATGCTACGCAAAGGAATTGGAACCGAAAACGCAATTTTCCAATACAGTACCGATCGCAAAGACTGACAATACAGTACTAACAACAAACCTGATGACGTTTAAAGGGGTCGAAACGCAATCAAAGCTGAGATATACAATATACGGGGTGGGCGAGTTAAGTTCTTCCCCCCTTGAAACTGGTTCACGCAATCCAACATAATATATCACAACAACCAATTTTCGTTAAGAGGGGACAAATTAGCTGGCCCACCCTGTATTTGCATTGTTATGCGAATTGATTACACTGTAAATACAACCAATCCAAATGCATAATTTCCTAGAGAAGTGACTTCGGTATATTTTGGTAGAGATTGCAGAATTAACGACAGTTTATTTATCAAATAATGCTAACAAGTTCCGAATTCCTACATCTCTAAAACAATATAAAGTGAATTTGTTACATTTTGACAGAGGTTTTAGAATCTACGTCAATTTATTTGACACACAATGCTAATAATTTCCAAATTCTACTCGAAGTTCCTACAATTCTAAAACACTACCAGGTGAATTTGATATATTTTGGTAGAGTATTAGAATTCTAGATAGCTTTGCTGTCAAATAATGCTAACAATTTCCAAAATTTTACTCAACATTCCTACAATTCCCAAACAATATGCAACGAATTTAACATATAGATTCATAGAAGTTTTAGAAGTTACGACAGTTTAGTTGTCAAATAATGCTACTAATTTCCAAATTCCACTCAACGTTCCTACAATTATAAAACACTGCCAGGTGAATTTGATATATTTTGGTAGAGGTATTAGAATTCACGATAGCTTTTTCCAAAATTCTACTCAATATTCCTACAATTCCAAAACAATATGCTACGAATTTAATATATTTTGATAGGTTTTAGAATTTACGACAGTTTAGTTGTCAAATAATGCTATCAATTTCCAAATACTACTCAAATTTTCTACAATTTCAAAACAATGTTAAATGAATTCATTGGAAAAGGTTGTAGAATTCAAGACAGTTTAATTGTCAAAGAATGCTACTAATTTCCAAATTCCAATCAAAGTTCCTAAAATTCTAAAACACTACCAAGTGAATTTGATATATTTTGGTAGAGGTATTAGAATTCACGATAGCTTTTTCCAAAATTCTACTCAACATTCCTACAATTCCAAAACAATTTGCAACGAATTTAATATATTTTGATAGAAGTTTTAGAACTTACGACAGTTTATCAAATAATGCTAACAATTTCCAAATACTACTCAAAATTCCTACAATTGCAAAACAATCTTAAATAAATTCATTGGAAAAGGGTGTAGAATTCAGGACAGTTTAGTTGTCAACTAATGCTAACAATTTCCAAATTCTACTTAAAATTCCTACAATTTTAAAACAGTCTAAAGAGAATTTGATATATTTGGACAGAGATTTTAAAATTCACGACAATTTATTAAATAATGCTATCAGTTTCCAAATTCCACTGAAAATTCCTACAATTCGAAAACAATACGAAGTGAATTTGATATATTTTGGTAGAGGTATTAGAATTTACGATAGCTTTTTCCAAAATTCTACTCAACATTCCTACAATTCCGAAACAATATGCAACGAATTTAATATATTTTGATAGAGGTTTTAGAATATACTACAGTTTAGTTGTCAAATAATGCTAACAATTTCCAAATACTACTCAAAATTCCTACAATTCCTAAACAATATTAAATGAATTCATTGGAAAAGGTTGAATAATTCACGACAGTTTAGTTGTCAAATAATGCTAACAATTTCCAAATTTTACTTAAAATTCCTACACTTTTAAAATAGTCTGAAGTGAATTTGATATATTTGGGCAGAGGTTTTAAAATTCACGACAATTTATTTATTAAATAATGCTATCAATTTCCAAATTCCATTGAAAGTTTCTACAATTCTAAAACAATACGTAGGTAGTTTGATTTATTTTGGTAGAGGTTTTAGAATTCAGTATAGATTAGTTGTCACGTAATGCTAACAAATTCCCAATTCTCCTGAATATGCCTACAGTTTTAAACAATATTAAGTCAATATGGTATATTTTGGTAGAAGTTATATTCACGACAGTTTTTTGTCAAATAGTGCTAACAATTTCAAATTCTACTGAAAATTCCTATAATTCGAAAACAATATAAAGTGAATTGGATATATTCTGGTAGAGATTTCAGAAGTCAAATAGCTAGCCATTACCAAATTCTTCCGAAAATTCCAAAAATTCCAAAAACATTTTTTGTGGAAGTATTAAAATGTACGACTGTGTATTTGTCAAATAGTACTAACAAGTTCCAAATTCTATTCAATATTCCTACAGTTTTAAATAATATGAAATGAATTTTGTATATTTTGGTAAAGGTTTTAGAATTTACGACATGTATTTGCCAAATCATGCTAACAATTTCCAAATGCTACTCAAAATTCCTACAATTCCAAAACATTATGAAGCGAATTGGATATATTTTGGTAGAGTTTTTAGAATTCGCAACAGTTTATTTGTCAAATAATGCTAATCATTTTCAAATTCTACTCAAAAATACTACAATTTTAAACAATATGGAGTGAATTTGGTATATTTTGGTAAAGGTTTTAGAATTTAGAACGTGTACTTGTTAAATTATGCTGACAAATTCCAAATTCAACTCAATTCCTACAGTTTTAAACAATACGAAGTGACTTTGGCATATTTTGGTAAAGTTTTTGAATTTACGACGTGTATTTGCAAGTAATGCTAACAATTTACAATTGTACTCAATATTCTTGCAAATTTAAACAATATGAAGCGCATTTGGTATATTTTGGTAGAGGTTTTAGAATTTACGACTGTGTATTTGTCAAATAGCACTAACAATTTCCAAATTCTATTGAAAATCCATACAATTCCAAAACAATATGAAATTAATTGGATATATTTTGGTAAAGATTTTAGAATTCACAACAGTTCAGTTGTCAAATAATGCCAAATTTCCAAATTCTACTAAAAATTCCTACAGTTCCTGTTTTAAACAACATGAAGAGAATTAGACGTATTTTGTTAGAGGATTCACGACAGAATCTTTTTTTTTAATTTCGTCAACGCAGAATTCAATTCCCTGAAATTTTTTAAATAATTATCACAATTCTTTTAATATTCCACACAATTTTCAATTACTTTTCATATTTTCCAACCAATTTAACAACAATTTCCAAAATTCCTTCAAATCTGCATAGAATTTAAAGCGACTATTGACAGATATTACAATTACCAAGAAATTGTAAAAAGTTTTTTAACGGTTCTTCAATACCTTCCCAATTTTTAAATAATATCCCTAATTTCCATTAAATCCAAAATAATTACTCACACCTCTACACTAAAACACCTTCATAGTTGACATCTGAACTGGATACATTGCAGCAGGTTTCCAAAAATGTAGTTGAAACGTGATTCTTGGCAGAAATCAAAAGGTCGTTTTTTTAAATATTTACATTTCCTATAAATAAAAGAGAAACTACAAAACAACTTCCACTAATAGGTGAGATATCTTAAAGACGAGATCTACTAAAGATTTTAAATTCATTCATAAATGAGCAGAATAAATGTTATTGAACGTGGTGTTTCTTCAAATGAGGAAAAGATAATCGAATTGTGTTTTCATTTTGAAAATATAGTATTTTTAAAATGGGAATATTAACCTTATATTATATTATATTTTCGGGGAACAAAATGGGGAAAGTTGCAAAGCCTTTTAAATTTACTGAATTGGCGCAGTCATCCCACCTTGTGAGGGATACGGAATTACATCATAGATTTCCCAAAAAAATAAAACTGCTTAATTGTTATTGCAAATACATAACCGTAAAAAAATTAATACAATCTCCTAATCGATAAAGTATAAATACCTGCACACACTTTTCTTATTTTGGATTGTTTAATACATCTTAAAACAGTTTCCACACTCAAATGAGCCTGAACTGTTACCACACATTTGCTATCCTCCGCGCTAAGGTCGATGTTCACATAAATCCGCGCATTTTTACATCTAATTGTAAAAGGTAATAACAACAATAAAATTAAATCAGGTAAGCCACGGTAAATAGCGAGCGGTAGAGCCTTTGTACTACTACAAACCAAATATTGATGTAATACTAGCAAGCAAACAATAAGGATAAGCTACGTATACGGTGATAGGATCTGAGAATTTGCATTTACAATTAGGATTTCTTTAGTTCACAGCAAGGCGCGATAATCTCGAGTTAAGTCAAATTACTGAGTAATACAGCTATAAGCGACAATCAGATAAGCGTAGTCTTGGATTATCATCACGTAATAACTACAACGTTTTCCGGGAAATCTCGAAAGATACAGGATCGAAGTTACCTGAACGATATTCGTTATAGATGCGATAGCAATATGAGATATTAAACTGATTTATGGGAAAATTAAATTTTGATAAAGCTTAATATTTCCATCTTATGTAATATTTTCTTATTCTAATTGTAATTATCATACATTTTATAGTCTAAAATACAATTATTGATTTTTTTTATGTTTTTCAGCTACCAAGAAATGTACAGTTTCTGAATTTTAATTTTTGGGTTTAGAACTATCACAGCAGAATTGATCCGAAAGGTTTAGGATGAAAATGAGAAGAGTATTATAGTCGTTTATTATAATACAGAGACAAGGACATCATCTAAAATTTTTAATATTTTAGAAATTTCGAAAATTTCTACTTTAGACTAAATTTTTTACCATTTTCAATTTTGGAAATATGAAAGTAGAATTTTGAAATTCCCAATTTTCTGTTTTTACTGTATAACAATATGTATTTCTAAAACTAGTCAGCTCGAAAATTGTTAAACATTTTAGAAATTTTGAAAATTCCAATTCTTAGCAGCTTCTATTACCATTTTAGACCAAACCATCTCTAATTCTCCTAAATTTTGTAAATCTGAGAGTAGTATTATTAAACTCTGAATTTTACAGTTTCTACAATGCAAGAGAGGTGAATTTTTGAATTTTCTTAGCACTTTCCCAACAAAAAATGACCTGAAAGGCTTAGGGTGAAAATCACAAGAGCACTCAATTTATACAGTGTCCCAAAACGTACGGGCAATATTTCAAGGGTGAATTCCAGAACTTATTTAAAGTCCAAAAGTCTATGTAAACATTATGTTCTTATTCATATCTTCTTGTAATAAATCAAGAAGTTCATCATCGTATATGGGTCTACGGACAACTCTATGGCCGACTGCATTTTCTTGCATTAAAAGTGCCATGTTCCCTCAGCTGGCGATGTGAGTTATATTAAACTGCAGCCGTAGGCTGTATCTTCTACGATATTCTTGTTCTACTATTAAACCATTTCCATCACACATACCGTAAGCATAATGAATATCTGCGTATTCTTCATTTGAAAATAACATTGGTATTGTAAATCACTTGTGAATTACGATGGGAATAAGGATACAAAGAAGAGGCCAATGTTACAAACAATAATTTGTTAAAAACGATGTTCAAATGTTCAAATTCAAATGATCTTCTAATTATTCTAAATTCAGTAAGTTTAAAAGTAGAATTATTAAACTCAGAATGTTCTGGTTTTTCAGGTGGCAAAAACGGTAACATTTTTGAATTATCTTTTGGATTTTAGCACTATCACTACAAAAATGGACCGAAAGATTTAAGATAATTAGAATATAAGTGAGGGAATAGAGAAAAAAATAGATATTACTGTATAATTTCCAAAACCAATAGGCACTGAAAATATTAAACATTTTGGAAATTTCGTAAATTCCAATTCTAAGCGTCTAACTCTTCGCATTTTAGACCAAATCTTCTTCTATTTCCCCTAAAAGTTTAAACGGTTTGGAACATTTCAAAATGTTATTACCCAAAACTTTGAAATGGGATTATCCTCGGCCTTTATGGGATAACAGAGGTAGGACCAACATTAACAAATTTTGTACATCCGAAAGTACAATTTTTCATTTTTCAAAGATAGTAGTTTCAAAAAAGAAGATGTCACATGTTTCAGATATAGCATGTAATTTAGAAATTTAAAGGGGCCAGAAGAGCTTTTGCGATAGTTATATATAATAAGCGGAGGCGGCTGTTGGCTGGAGGTTAGCGCGTTAGACTTCTACGCTGAAGGTCCTGAGTTCAATTCCCAGTACCAGAAAAACGTAGTTTTCCTTTGCAAGGCAATGGAAAATCAGCGAGGTATTCTGGCTAGTAAATATTCTCTGGACTAGAAGTGTACATTTCCAGTGGTTCAGATCCCACGTTAAGCTGTAGGTCCTCTATGTCTGTGGCACTCTAAACGCGCAACACAAGCATAGGAGAGAAGATCGCTACGTCTCGTAAGCAGTTAAAGCACTCGAAGAAGCAGAAGTATATAATAATATTATACATCCTCCTATATAATCTAATTATATATAAGCATCGAAACAGTTGGGGTTGTAATACTTTTCAGCAATTTTTCAAATTTTGTACATCGAGCAGAACAATTTGGAAAGCATTTTCCAGTGTTAGTCATCTTGAAAAAGAGAGAAGCACATATTTTTGAAATTTAGGTTTGAAGATATGTAATGTAATTTAGAAACTTAAGGGGGCTAAAGGGACAAGGGCTTATTTTGATACTTGTACATAATAAGATATATATCCTATATAATCTTATTTTATATATATATATATATATATATAT
>JABXWE010044293.1:0-10607 GCA_014611495.1 Limonius californicus | reverse complement strand
CATTGCCGTTACTTAGTATTGTGGGTTTAACAACAAAATTTAATGCTGATAAGTGATAATTTTTCTATTTTATGAATAAAATAACCATAAATAACGTATGTAACAAAAGTTTTCGGAAAACAAAGAGTCAGCTATTAAAAGGCAGTGTGGATTTATTCAAAACTTTTATCTAAAGGGTTAATCTTACATCTATATTGAACAAAAATAAAATTTTAAACTGCAGCTAAAGGGCCTTGGTCTTCGATAATTCGCAGTTTTGCACGAACATGTCCCATTAGAGTCTGGACGGTACCCACATCTATTTCGCGGATCTTATTAAATATTCGTCGCCGCAATTGTTCTTCGTTTTGGGCTTCCCAACCATTATTGTATACCTTTCTGCTCAATACTGCCCAAAATTCCTCGATTGGTCTTGCTTATGGTATGTTTGGAGGATTGTCGTCTTTTGCTACAAAATTGATATTATTTGTTTCCAGCCATTGCCTAGTGATTCTAGCATAATGACAAGAAGCCAAATCAGGCCAGAATACTATTTCATCATTAACGTGATGAGTATTAATAAAATCAAGTAATTTTGGAAGGCATCTCTGTGTATAAATTACTGCATCTACCGCTTCTCCTCTAACATGCCCAATATACGGACGCGAAATTCCCGCTTCTGATATGGCACACCAGCAGTGGCGTGCGGTGACTTTTGAAGTGAGGGATGCATTTGTATTAGGAAATTTTCAAATGGGGATATCCGCGGGATCTGGGGGGTACGAAGTACCCCTTCGTACCCCCCCCTCCCCCCGGTAGAAAGGGGGGTCTGGAATTTTTTTGAAAAAAAAATAAATAAACAGAATAACGCTGTCGACTGGTACCAAATTGCCTGAGGTTGAGTAAATAAATACCGCTTGTAATAGTTTATGTAGGTATGAGCAAATATGTCATAAAAACCATTCAAATTTATTAAAAAATGTTCCCTTAAATCACTATTTTCAGCTTGATCCTGGGTGTCTGTACTTGTACCCGGTTGTGGATTTACATCCATCGCGCCCGAAAAACTAAACTAAAAACAAAATCAAAACTTTCTCTGTTGAATGCCTAACGATAATTATTATTTATAATAAATTATTCAATTACTTATATATCGAAACGTGGCTTTGCACAAGTAGATATTAGCGAAACGAAACCCTTTGCGATGGTGGACAGGTGGCAGTCTATCAGCGAACTGGTGGATTCAATTTTCATATTGCATCCAGCACACACATACAGTGCTACTTGCTAGATATATTCGCCGCCCTGCGCACTAGCCGTCGCGTCACCTATTCTCTTAACTGCAGACAGGGTACGCGGATTCATTTATTGAATTGCATCCACTTGCACCATCATTTAAGGCCGACCGGCGCGGCCCGCAGGGGAAACGCTGATAAGTCAGCAGTTCCAGTGAAGGCTTTGGATTCAGTATAGACAAGTGCATCAACGCCGTTGCCAGCAATGGCACTTTTTATAAAAATTTATAGTATTTAGAAAAGTTGTAGGAATTCGAAAGAAAAAATTGGAAGTTCACTTAAAATATATACATTTAACTGCTAGCTGGAAATTTTAGGGGATGCATTGCTTCCCTTGCATCCATGGACCGCACGCCACTGCACACCAGACTAGTAGTTTATCAGCGAATTTGGCCTTACATTTAAATTTAGTTTCATTAGGGCAATTCCTAATATCATCAGTATAGAAGCCATCGTTCCCTTTCATTTCGGCGTTCGACAAAGTGAAGTATTTCTCGTCGTCCATAACGATCACTTTGTTTCCATTAAAATATCGACGTCGTAATGCTCGACAACATCTAGGAATTCTTCGCAGCTGTAGATCAGAATATTTTGGGCATTTCTTTCTTTTTCGGAACTGCAATCCATTGTTCTTCAATTCTCTACTAATGGTCATATGCGAAACTCGAAATTGACGCGATAACTTTCGTGTTGAAGTCCCAACCCTGTCTTTAGCTCTTTCTACCAATCTCCTAACGGAAGCATGAGGTAAAACTCGTGGACGTCCAGTTTTTGGTAAATTTATACAGGGAATACCTTGTTCGCACTCGCGAATTGTTTGATAAATAGTCGAAATCGAAACATTCTGGTCTCTGAACATATTCACAATATCACGTTTAGGCATCCGTCCAACCAACGCATATACATATATTCTTACGAATATCTAACTTGTAAGACATGTTACCAGAAGTTATTTAGAGAAGGTGATACGCTACACTAAATGTCAATTAATACACCTTGTTTTGTGCTACAGACGACTAGATATAAAACTGTTTTCGGCTCATGTGCTACTGTTGATATTTTTCCGAAAGCTTTTGTTACATACGTTATTACAACATAAATATGGAACGGTCCACAACGTAAACTAAGGAGTGGACGGTTGGGCGGCATAATAAGACATGCACTGTATCTCCTGGGGTTACTTTTTTAAGCCATTATCATTTGCAAAGCATGAGCAACTGTAATGCTGTTAAAGAAAGTAGCATCCATTTTCAGTCACAGTCCCAAGTTTAGTGTGTACATCTTTTCCAATATATATTAAGGTAAGTGTTTCTTTTATACCAATAAGTTGAATTGAATATTTTAATGTGATAAGAACGGCCAGTTGTAATTTCTAAGTTGAACTTTTGTCGGTTGGTGGTAGCAACGTTCGAAATGCAACTAGATAAGAATATGATTAATGCTGGTGACACACCGTCATTATTGGTTTAGGTTGGATCTGTGCCCAGTAAATGTTCAACTTATACGGATTGAATATAAACCGAATAAAGTTAATAGACTTCTTTTATAATTTCAGTTACATTTACATAGAATGCCTTTTTATATTTGATTTAATTTAAGCATTTTTGAACATAATAATCGTGGAAAGTTTTCTGATAAATTGGTTTACTTCGTTGTATTAAAAATTAATTTAAGTTATACGTTTTCCTAAAACTTTATAAAACAAGGCCAATTACTAAATATTTGTCTGTTAAAAAGTTCAGGGGGTAATTTAAAGCTTTATTAAGGTCATTTGTTTATAATTTTTACCAAATACCAAACCAAGGAAATTTAATTAATAATTATAGTTTATTCTACGCGATATGAATATTTTTTAACATTTTTGGGTCAATTAGTCCCAATTGCATTTGTTGGTTAATATTATTTGGTATAGTCGTTTTTCTATATTATATTCTACAAGTTAGTTGGGAAGCAGAAGATGACTTAAAAAACGGAGTGTAGATATAATGAAAATCCGACAAGCATATTTATTACTTAACATTAGTACGTTTAAAAACTCGAAATGATTCATTTACTTGCCACAGACATAAGCGTAAATTAGTTAAATGCAAGAATAAACTATATAAATGTCAACAGATAATTTTTATTAACAAATTATTATTTACTTTCAGTTTCAGTACCAAAAATCATACCTGGTGCCACAGAACTAGACAGTGTATTTCCTACGAAAGTATGGGTCCGGAAGTCCGCAGTAGGACTTAAGAAGTCGCAGGAAAAATAACACTGTCTTGGATATTAAGGTTAAAATTGATACTTTTTGTGAGTACAGAATTTGTTGTATTTAAAAATTTGTTTAGTAATAAATAGCACTTGTTTGTAATTTATTTTTTATTTACTCATTCTATAATAAGTAAAATGATCATCTTAATTCAAACCGCAAAAACAATCTTTGGATAGCTTGCGTTCAAGATACACTTAAAGTGTTTCTCGACAGAATGTGCTGTTAACTTTTAGTTATATTTCTCAGTTCACTTATTTACCATCAATATGGTTATCCTTCAGAGATAACCTTCTTGGGATTGTATAACGGTTAACCACAGAGCACAGCTTCTGGGTTTGTTGGAGAGATGCCCAAAAGATGACTTTCAAGTTTAGCTTTCGGACATCTTCTACGGACGTCTTTGAAGGTTAGCTTTTGGACATGTTTTATGGTTAACTTTTTAGCGACGTTGAGGATGCGTTAAGGTTGCTCTTAAGGTTATGGTTAACAAATTTGTGACATAGGTAACCTACAGGTTATTTCTTGGTTGACTAATGGAGACCCTCTATTTTTGAGAGGTTAACTTTTAGTTATCTTTCGGGTAACTTTGGTTTGTGGGTTGTTTAAATAAAAAAAATGAAGAAACTAACATCAGGAAGTATAGCTTATTTCTTTTCGAAGAGACGCAACCATTTCTTTGCTTATATTAATAGTTACAAAATAGTAAACAACATATATAGAATATGTTCATCCTCGAAAACTGTTTAAGGACATAACTATAGAGTTTTATAGTAAAAACCGCTAGATCGTCTTGAAATATATTAATGTGTGAATGTCTGTACAATCCAAAATTATAGTCCTAACAAATAATGTACACTTCGGAATGCGAATATTTAATAAATAATAGTTCGCTTAAATTCTTTTTTGCATTGCAACGGACGTTATGGTTACGTAGAATTTAAACTTATATCCTCAAATACTAATCACTATTGCAAGTAGAGGAGTAGAAGAACTCAGATTATATTTCATCATCATAATCGTGATCCTCGTTTGTACCGCTTGCGCGGTGTCAAGACGGTGTGAGGCAAAGCTAAACTAGTTTGTGTGCTATACACAACAGGGTCCTACTCTGCGAGTTACCTTGTTGGTGCAAAACCGTGCTTGACCTATCTGGTGTGTGTGGATGTTTTTGTTTATGGTCTTGTTTTTCCTATAAAGCGACCGTAATACGAGGAGTGCCATTAATTTGATCCCCAATGGGAAACGGAAGCTGAGACCCAGTACCGACCACCCATAAGAAAAATTTCCGACTTCTGGAGTGATTCGAACCGGGAAGCGTTCGGACTATTACATCCAATGCCTGGCTGTCTTACCACTGAGCCACCCCAGTATATCAGATTATATTTAAAAGTGCAAACAATGGGAATTTTGAGAAACAATGGAAGTATTACTTAATTACTCCGAAAGAGAGTTTGTCAATAGAAACAATGGCTAGTAACCTAGAAACTGTATTCAAAATGTTTGTCATTAAGTATATTTCAAAGTCATTGTCTTCCTGATTTGTTTGGTACTAATCTTGAATGAATGGTGCCCCAAGGTCTTCGTGAATGGTGTGATTTGCCACATACCAAGGAGCGTCCACCAGTCCGCGAAATAGTTTAGATTGGAGTCTCTGAATTATTCATATGTTCAAAGACTTCGCGCATATCCACAGTTGAAATTCCAATACATCTGTCGGAATTTTAAGTTTAGCTGCACTCGTTTTATTTGTATATGCTTCTTCCAAGTGAGGCGCAGGTCCAGACATATTCCTAAGTACTGGGCTTTGGTTCTAACTGGATTGGGAATACCGTTGATGTGGACTAGCGGCCAGAGAGTTGTTTGCATTGTAGAAATATCTTGCACTGACTTGGATTTGTTAACTTGAATTCTCCAACGATTTAACCATTCGCTGATAAGGTTTAAGTGTTGTTGGAGATGTTCACTGGACGTGTCAGGTCTTCATGCGTGGATAGCACAGTAGCTTCGTCGGCAAAGGTGGCAATTCATGTGTTATTGGTTTCAGGTATGTCGGCAATATATAAAAAATACAGGACAGGGTCCAGTACCCACCGGAATTGATAGGATAGTAATCCGAAAATGCATTGTTATTTTTGACGGAATAGAAACGGTCTGATAAATAGGATTTCAGGAGTAAGTAGCAGTTGTTGGGTAGCAATCGAGCTTTCGGCTCGCTACTTGTATTACTTGTTTCCACATTCTCCTTATTTTCTACAGTAGATAACAGATCGAAAGCTGTGCAGGCTGATTTGTGGGAAGGATATGAAAGTGTTTTCTGCTGTCCCTTTAAATCTTTTCTTTTTTTTTCCTTGCTTTACCACGAATGGACACTTTCTGATGATTCTTCTACATTTTCTTCGGAATCAGTTGTTTGAGTGTCCATAATTATGACATTATTTGGGTTGGGAGTAGGTGTGGAATGGTTAAGAAATGTTGATTTTGCGTCAAGGCCGGGATTATTTGTTGACTACCATATGGTACTTGCTGTTGTTGATAACCTATTTGGCCATGATTGTTAATTGGGTTTAATACGTATGCATCATTTGCATTTAAATTTGCTGACTGAATACGGAACATGATGCTCCTTTCGATTTTGTTGCGTTAAATTTAGTGCAAGGTAACAAATATCACAAAATTTTTACAATTTTTCGGGTGTAATTCTGTCTCTCATTCCAGGTTAACCTCTTCGGTTGTTCCGGGTGATTGTAGACCGAGAAGTGGGAGTTGTTCGGAAAACAAAGAGGGTGGATGGGGACAAACGTTCTTCTGGCATCGGGAATATAAAACTAAATAGAACAGACGACAATTCTAATATATCAACTGCACTGCCTGGAGCGAATCGGGGGAGCAACAAAGAGAATGCCCCAGAAAGCGCGCCAGAGAAAGACCGAGCGAGAGCGAAATGAGTTCAAGAGAAAACAGTGAGAAAGGCGGCTTTGATTTCAATATATGCAAACATATTTGAGGGTTGTAAGGATCAGCATGTGGGAAAATTGGAAGGAATTAGGTTTTTGGTGTAATCGTAGATCTTCGCTCCGGTTAGTTTATGAAAGCTGCATTTTCAATATGGGGACGGGGCAACATCGCCCTCTTTGTTGTTTTACAACGCTCGAAGCTGTTTGCGAACATACCCTTAATTTATTCTTGTTTACTTGATCTCGTAATAAAGCGAATCTTATTAGGATATTATGTTTGTTTAATGTTTGCAATTTTGAGATATTAGGCGGGCAAGTGACAGCAGATTCGGGATTCTTTATCATATGGAAATAACTTATCGCTTCAACCACACCTGATGCTCGTCCTGTAGATTCAGAAATATATCATTTAGTTTCAACAAGGGCGCAATTTATGTGCACATTTCATTATTGCAACCTCGTTTGCTTCATGTGCAACAACGGCCATAATTTATAGCTTAATAACGAGTGGACTAAACCAAATTTTCTGGCGGTTTTTGAGCGTTTTTCCGCGGAAGTGCGAGCTGTCGAGAGAGACATTCGAGCCAACGGTTTACCTGCGACAAAAATTTCCGACTGAAGGAACACCTCTATAGCAACCTTTCAGGGTGTCACATCACCTTGGTGATGTCACAATAAATAGTCACCCCCAATTCACAATTACACCCGCTGAAGAATCTGTTGTGGAGCCGAGCACCCGTAATGAGATTTTATGAGATATTAGAATTGGATATTTTTCAGGATTTTGCGTGGATAATAATTTATTACTTTGCGTTAATATTTTCTTAATGTAATAAAGCGAATGTGTTTGGACATTCATGCTTGTGTTGCGTTTAGATGATTAGCTCGCATAGGTAAATTACATAACACAATTTCTCGTAAATTTCTTATGTTTCGTTAAAAATATAAATTAGATTTTTTTTCAGTACGATAGTTTTGCATGTATCAAATCAATACTCTAAAAGAAGATACGCTTCGAGATCATTTGCAAACTTGAACTATAAATAGCGACCACATCTTTCTAAATCTTTTATGTAATGTCAGTTTAATGTGAAGGTATCACTTGTTTGTACAAAAAATACTCATGTCTGTTATAGATTTATACGTTTAGTGTTTCCTGCGGACATTCATATGGTTTTAATTCTATAATCAGTGTTGTGTAAATGAAGATATTGTACAGATTTGCTGGCGGCATACATATTTTATTGTATTGTTTAAGACATATGACTGCTTTCTTTGGAAAGGTAGTTGGGATTAGGTAGTGTAAGAGAGTGGTTGTGCAGTAAAAATATTGTGTCGAATGGTTGTAAATAAAATATCGATTAAGGTAAGGTTCAATTAATTGAATTATGCTATGTGGGTGGAAGTTGTGGTGATATCTGTGTACTCTCAATTTATATCCGTAGTTTATTATTAGACTTGTGTGTTCTTATTTTATTATTGAAGCTGCGTACTTAGTAACGGTACAGGGTGTATGTAAAGCGCCGCATGCCCCAATTTATTGTGAAAATCGCATGTGCCTATTGTATTATTACAGCTGTGTGCTCAGTAATGATACTGTGTGTACCTAAAGGACCGTGTGCTCTTAAGTTATTGTGAGAGTTGTATATTTCTATATTACTATTAGAGTTTTGTGTATTTATTTTATTATTGAAGCTGCATGCCAAGCTATGGTATCTAAATTATTGTGAGAATTACACGTGCCCATTTTATTATTACTGTGTATACGTTAAAGGCCCTGTGCCCCTAAGTTTTGATGAGAGTTATATATCCATATTTTCTTATTAGAGTTCAGTGTTTCTATTGAAGCTGCATACTCAGTAACAGTACTAAGTATACCTAAAGGGATGCATGCCCCAATTTATTGTGAGCATTGCATGTGCCCATTATATTTACATCTGTGTGCCCCTAAGTTGTTATGAGAGTTGTTAATTTCTATTTTATTACTAGAGTTACGCGTTTCTGTTTTATTATTGAAGTTTTTTGTTTAGTAATGGTACTATGTGTATTTACACGGTTGTGTTCCTTAAAGTATTGTCAGAATTGCATGTGCCCATTTTATTATTACAAATGTGTGCTCAGTAATAGTGCTGTGCTGTGTGTACTTAAAGGGCGTGTGTTTCTAAGTTACTGTGAGAGTTATATGTTTGTTGCAGTAATGATCAAGTAGAACACCTTGAAAGAGGTAGACTAGAAGATCAGTTGTAAGTCAAATTATCAAAACATAATTAAAATATCGCTAAGAACTTGAAATATGTTCATACGTATTATGGCACTGATAATGTAAAATGTAAAATAATCTATTTATTGTTTAAAGTGTTATTTGAGATTATTTGGAAGTTATATTATAAATTCTCAACTGTAAATAAACGAGAAAAAGCCACTTGTAAAACTAGATAACTCGAAATTTGTAAAATTAATTGTTAAGTGCAGTAGATGACATAAAATAACCTTCAGAATGGAATGTTTAGGTCCTATAGATTAATTAAACTTTGGAAAACCCTTCCACCACGATATTTAGAACACCTAAATACGCATTTCGGCAACTAAGCTGTCATCTTCGGTAGGAACTTGAACTAACTAAAGTAACTTGACTGAGGAAACCTTGGAGATCAGTCCTTCACCAGGTTTTCCAAAATTTATTTACTTTAACCACCGCTTCCAATCAATCCTATCATATAGATTAATTACTTGATTACTCTAATTCTAAAATAGTAGTTAATTCTGATCTGCAAACAAACCAATTGCGAACTGTAAACTATATGGTAAGACTCATTGAAAAGATTTATTAGTTGAACAATTTTATTGCATAACAAACGTGAACATTATATTATCAACAAATTCCAGTTGGTAAATGAATCAAAAAGTTAAAAAAATCAAATACCGAAATTATGTAAGATATTTAAATAAGACAAATTACACAGAATGACCGGGACACTGCGATAGTGAGGATACATAGATTGATTATTTAGTTAACTTTATTTCAAAATAGTTGAAAATTATATACTGTTGCCTGAAAATAAACCAATAATCTTGGCAAAATGGAAATATTAAGGTTACGTGAATTCTGTTTCTTCAAAAATAATTTGTTAAAATTAAAACCAATGTTGAATAGCCTTGAGTCTGAATAATAATATCACACAAACTGATTCCTTCAATAATTATATTTTAAGAAACTAAATTTTGGCCTGTATAAACCAATGACCTTGCAAAAATGCAAATATTTGGATCATATGAACGATGTTTTTCGAAAAGTAATTTCTCAAGAGTAACACTAATGTAGAACAAATTTGAGAATGAAATCCTTGTGGATGGATTAAGTTTTATCTTAACATAATTCAAAGTAATGTTTTCAATCCTGGGTAAAAGCAAGTTTAATAAAATAGAAATATCAAGGTTGTGTAAATACTGTGCCTTGAAAAATTACTAAACATAGAAGGGCCTTGAGACTTTTATAAGAACGTGACACAGATTGATTCCTTCATTAATTTTATTGTAAGATAGCTGAAAGCCATGTTAGGTTTCAATTCCCGTCTGTAAATAATCCAGTAAACTTAAGAAAGATCAATATTACGATAATACTTTTGCAAAAGTAAAACTAACGCAGGAGGACATTGAGATTAGGACAGCAAGGTCACAAAGATGAATTATTTAACTGTTTTTATTCTAACATAATTGAAAATTATATTGTCAATTCCGGCCTTTAACTAATTTAATAAGTTCGACAACATGGAAATATCCAGGTTATCTATATCCTGTTTCCCAATAAATATATATAATTATTTAATAATTGCATAATACACGTATAAGATTATAAAAATGCTGTTTTTCGTTCCAAAGTAAAACCTATATAGAATGACCTTGAGACTGAGATAGCAAGATCACACGGATTAATGCTTTGGTTGCGTTTATTCTAACATAGTATAATATGTCGCTTCTAACTCAACCCAATCTACTTGTAGCTAAAAAATCATAAGCCAATTTGATATTCCAACTAAATATGAAAAGGCACTTAACTACAGGAATGTATTTCCGAACAGGAATTGTTTAGTCCTTTAATAGGGAGTTAAGAACCTTATT
>JABXWE010044286.1:0-22773 GCA_014611495.1 Limonius californicus | reverse complement strand
GTAATTCTCAAAATTTTATATTCCTATAGGAAATGTTGCTAGTCCTGTTTTTGTTGAATTCGAATATATTTTTATATACACTATAATATATATATATATATATATATATATATATATATTTGATTATTTTGTTTCCTGTTCAAAACATCGTTAAAATTACATTATTGATACAAAAACAGCATTTATGTTTACAAAATTGTTTTAATAAACATTTATTCACGGGGACTGCTTCGTTGTAAAGGATCATAAATAATGTATTTGTCAAAGTATTGGTTCAACGTTTATAATGAATAAACGCCGATTATTTGCGCACTACTGATTATAATTTGCAATTAAGTAAGTATCTGAAACTTTCAAAAAAATCGTATCGTTCTGAATTGTTAAGATATAGAGTTTAGTAACAAATCACTGGATTGTCTTAGCTTTTCAGTATCAAAATTCCAAATCGCATAAAAGAACATACATAACTTCCATTTCCAATTTCAAAATTTTATCAAAAGTTTATTGAATTTGATACATCTCAATAAACCTCTAGGTTATAAAATACAACTAGTAATTATAACAATATCCAGGACCACACATTCAGATACACGAGTAGATACACATGTTTTAAAAGGACATTATTTTAATTTTTACTGTATAAACGACTATTTCCTTGAAATGACAAAAACTATTAACCTGGTATCTGAAAATAGAAGTAACGGTTTTAATTATGAATCAAAGTATGTGATAAATTATTTCTCAAATAAAGGTGACTAACAAAATATAAACTGGTTTTTCTGCGTTGGTGCAGTTATACTTAGTACTGCTAGCAAGTTGGCTGTCGAGCAAACGGATGGCCAGCAAATGCCACGGCGAGTGTCTTTCTCAGCGAGCAATCGGTGGCGAGCAACTAGTGTCGAGCAAACGGTAGCGAGTAAATGACCTCGAACCATTCGGCAATCGAGCAATCGGTGGCGAGCAAATGCTAACGAGCAAGTAGTAGAGAGCAAATGCCCCAAAACCTTGTATACCATGTTAAATAAATGGCAAAGTTTTATAACATTGTCTTCTAGTCATGTTAATTATTGCGTTAAATTATCTGGCTCAGTTTCTCTGTCTGATTTTATTAATTTTGTGGTTTTGATAACTTCATATTTTTGTACCTATGAGTCAATACTTTCCGTTTTAGTTTTATGATATTTGGTAATACTTCTCGGGATAATTATTCTGCATAGTTTTTCCTTGTTGTACGTGCATGTTTCATGTCTGTTAGTAAATTACTTTCCTCATTTATTAATATCTTCCCGTTGCGTTTGTATATAATCTTTATATATTTCCTAAATATTTTGTATTGATTTAAGAAATCTTGCTATATTCCTATACACACATTTCATATTGTACTTGATTATGTGTTCCATCCACTGAAGAATTTCTTCTGTCATCCAGTTTTGGGTTCTCCTTATTCTGTTACAGATCTTTATCATTACATATTTTGTGGAGCTCCATATCTCATATACATCTTCTTCTTGTACATTAACTGCATTTCATCAGCTTTCATTTCTTGCTGCCTTTTGTTTATTTATTATTTTTACCCTAACCTAAAGTATTCCTAATGGATTACAATCAGAATTTATATACAATTCTAGATATGTTTCTAGCTGTGTACTTTTACTTGTGTAAGTGTGAACTAAACATGTGACAATTGTCTGGTTTTTGCGCTTCTGAATTTAAAGGTTGCTGTTTCAATTACCTTCATGATGAGCAATAGGGGTTTAGACAAGGACGATCATGTATCGACGTAATTTTTATAGCTCGGCAATTGACTGTAAAATCTCTAGAATACAATAAAGCGACTTTCTTCTGCTTCATAGACATCAATAAAGCGTTTGATAACATACAGTTGAAGCCCATTATGAACACGCTGGAAAAACAAAACATCCCCAGAGGCCTGGTAAAACTAATCAGTAATATTTATAAGAATAATTACACAAAAGTAAGGGTAGAAGAAAAGCACCATGGGAACATAACAGTAAACCAAGGGATAAGACAAGGGTATTCTTTGAGTCCTCTTCTCATCAATCTGTTAAAGAATGGGATAATCCAAGAAATAAAACACTTATCTGGCTATAAACTAGAAGAGAAGAACATCAACGCAATCTGTCATGCAGATGGTATTGCTCTTGTAGTCCAAAATGAGGATCTCTTCAAAAATTACTATTTAAGCTCAGCCAATCATGCCAGAAGTACGATTTAACGATATCCACTACAAAGACTAAATGCATCACAATCTCTAAAGAACCACTACTGTGTAAACTACAATTATACGATCAAGTAGTTGAACAAGTGATGACATTTATGTACCTAGGCATCCAGATCACAAGTGATAAAAATTTAACATCAGAAGTGAGACAACAGGCAGTCAAAGCGCCAAAAATATCCGGATGTTTTAACAATACTATATGGAGGGAATAAACATCTAAGAACAGAGCCAAAAGTGAGGATTTATAAAAGTGTGGTGCGCCCTATATTAACATATGCGGCTGAAACGAGAGCGGACACTTCCAAAACAAAACACATTATGAAGCCACTGATATGAAAACGCTACAACAAATAGTAAATAAGACGTTGATGGACACAGAGTGAGAAGCAATAACATTCCAGAACAATGCCAGGTACAGAAGATTAAATACTGGGTAAAAACGAGAAGACAAGAATAGAACGCACACCTATCGAGAATGGAAGAAAATAGGATTGTCCGAATCGCCCGGGATAACTCACCTGAAGGAAGAAGAAGTCAAGGTCGTCCCCAAAGCGATGGAGTGACACTCTGGAAGAAACAAACCAGTAGGCCTATAAGAAAGAAGAAGATGTTTCGTGTTATTTAATATATTGCGAGCCTAATAACGCGCGCTTTGTAGGTTTAAAATTTCCGTTGTTAATCGGCATATATGCAGAGAGACTTAGTCGCCTTTCAGCTAAGGCAGAATGTGTCTCGAGTAAGTGCAAGCCACTCTACTTTAAATGTTGTAAATAAGTACAATTTTCGCTTATTGCGAAATATTGGTGCAGCTTTTACAGGGCCGCATCGAGCGACTGTCATATACGTGCCCTCACTATTAAGTCCTTATTCCAAAATTGATCAATTTTTAAGTGTTTGGTAATTTAATTTTTACCGTTTATATGTCACGAATCTATTTCCGTCTGTAATTAACAATCACAAATTGTATCAAACTTTTGTTTATATCCTACGTAAACGCATATAACAAATTGTATGTACCACATTTCCCAAGAAAAGACGATGTGGAAGCAAACAAAAGATCTTCGCGGTTTCACTGTCACATCATTCACCAGCTTCTTTCCACAGAGCAGATTGCAAAAGAAAAGGAAGGATATGTCTATGTACGATGATAATCACTTCAGATATACAAGAGCGGGACATTTGTTGCGGAGTGGCGGCGACAGATTTCTAATTATCTCATTCAATTATCTCAGTGCAGTATTTCTTATCTCGCAGCCTCTTTGTTAATTGTTTTAACGTCGAGCTGTTTACGGAGTCAAACTATTGTTCATTTTGGTCGCACCCGATGCGCTATAGATATTCCTAGTTATTCCCCTAACACACAATGCGGAGAAATGAACCCCTTCAATAGATAAATTTAACTTTGGCATTACATACATCCCCATTTATAAAGCGTTTAAACCTTTACACGTTTTGTATAACGACGTACAAAATACGATTTTCAACAACTATGTTTGGATACTTGATTTGTCCTCGATTACGTAATTTTTATGAGATTTGGAATAAATGAACAAAATTTATATTAACAATTTTAAATACTATAAGATGTAGGCTTACTTTTAGGAAAATATTCAGATAAAGAAAGGTATTATTTATAAACAACTAATATTTCTAGATTAACATATACAAATTGTTTACCAACTAAATCATCGAACACTAATTTTCTAAAATAATTTAACCTCTGCATTGATTATAGTGGACTTAAAATTCGCAATTTCATTGTAAAATATTATTTATTTGGTAAAAGTAATTGAAAAATAGCAATATATCTTATGTTAACTGTGTCAGCTATTGCTGACATCATAAACAAATATTCTTCGAGCCGCCGTTGATATTCACAAGAGTATAAGATGGAAATGGAAAATTACTGATAGAGACATTCGGGTATTAATTATTATTTCTAAAGAAAACCGCCAAAGCAGTCTCCGTTACGTTAGTAAATTATGATCAGAAAGAATAAATAAGAAGTTCTTCGACACAGACTAGTACCAAATATTTCAGAAAACTGTTGTAAGCTTGACTTAGAAAACAAAGAACAAAATATACACTACAATTTGCTGATAATCACACAGTAACTGCTTAAGAAATACGATCTGGTCCACCCAACGCACTCGCGTATAAACCTCCTGAGAAATCCAAGCAGCTCGCAATTGAATCCACACTTGGATCTGCAAGTGGCGAATAAAACTCAATGCAGACTAGTCCTCATTATCCTACTCAGGTACCCCAACATCTCAAGAAATCCACGATTCGATCCCCATATCATCAACAACCAACCAATCCCTCTTTCAAATCAAGTGAAATATCTCGGTATCACCTTCTCTCATACCTGCTCTCTACAGCTAGACCTCCGAGAAACTCTCAAGAAAGTTCGCAACCGCACTTCCTCCGTTGCATCCAAGGACGTTTCAAGGTTGCAATTCTCGTACCCCCCTCTATACCTACTTTTATCCGCCAGTAATTGAATACTGAGCCCCCATCTATGTCACCCTCTCAAGCCCTAGCAGAAATTCGCAAATTCGAACGCCAAATTCTCCGAAGAATCTTCAATTTGACTTCCGATACCCCAGAATCCTACTTCACGAAGGCAGAGACCACAACCTCATCTGCCACCGCTTTCAAAAACTCCAAAAATGTTTCATCACTCGCACCCTCAAAGGCAATAACCTCATACCCTAAGAGACCCTCCGAATTTCTCCCAAAAACAGCAATTTAATTCTCAGAACACCCTCCGGAAACTCAAGCAGCCCCCCTCCACAGCTCTGTTATCATGTCTATACCCAGACCTCCCCTAACAATGCGATATTCTTCGAGTGCTTTATCTCTTACGAGACGTAGTGATATTCTTTCGTGCGCCTGTGTTACGCTTTTAGAGTGCTACAAACATAGAGGACCTACAGCTTAACGTGGGCTCCAACCCACGATAAGTGTAAACACTTCTACTCCAGAGAACATTTACTAGACGGTTACCCAGTTACCCAAGAAACCACAACCAACCATCAAAGAACGATCCAAGAACTCCCACCATCCACCTCCCACCCGAAGAACAACTAAATGAAGCAAATCCTCAACTCCACAACCAGAAGCAAACGCAAGGACCCACAAGAAGGAACGAAGCCTTGTACTGAAGAAACGAAATCCTATAACCGTCCACCTATGTAATATACTAATTAAACAATAAGAAAAATGATATGCAATATCTTAAATTTTTTTTAAATTAATGTATCAAATTTTAAAAAATGATGATGTAAAGTATATGACCAGGAGGTTGAAAGAAGAAGGGATTAACACTTAACATCGACATCACTAAATATTTGCCGCTAGGAATTCGTACTGATGAGATAAGGTTAAACACAGACGAGGCAATAGAAAGCTGTGAAAAATACTTACCTGGAAGTAAAGACAGGAGAAGAAGGAACGGACAGAATTTAAATAGACGATAAACTATTTAAAAAGCAGTAGAGCAGTTGGAGCACTAAACAGCATACTGTGGGACAACTATATAACAAGATCAACTAAAGTGCAAATCTACGACACATTAGTTAAACATGTAGAACTGTACGCAATTGAGACGGGGCAAGTAACACAGCAAAACAAATATAAAATGAGATTTCTAGTAATGGACTTAATCAGAAGAACAGCAAGGATATAAAAAATTGACCAAATAAGAAACGAAACCATAATGGAAATTATAGGAATGAAAGAAGACATAATGGGAGAGATAGAAAGAAAACAGTTAATTTGGTTCGGTCATGTAAAAAGAATGGAAAATGATATAATTCACTAGCTAGCAATGGAATGGATACCGCTAGAAAGAAGAAAGAGAGATCGGCCGGGAAACAGGGAGACTGGATGAACAAAACATATTGGGAAAAGCTTCTGTGAACCTGAAGGGACCAGCATGATCCCCTGAAACCAGAAGAAAAGTCGCGCGCGCGCGATAGAGAGAGAGAGAGAGGGAGAGAAAAGAAACAAGTACTCAAATTCACAATTGTATTGCCAAAAGAGCGTACAATGGTACTAAATACAATTTCACCTCGAGTAAATGTCATAGTTAAAACTAAAGGAGATGTTACACGGTATTGACATTGATTGTTATAGAAGTGTCAGAAGGTTTAGTTGAAATACAGGTTTATATTTTCATAATTATTAGTTCCCTAGAAACAAAAGCTTTTATTTAACTAACAGCTTCCCAAAACTAAACCAGTATATACATTATAGTATTTAAAACTGTTAATATCAGTTTTATTCATTTATTATTAATCTTACAAGAAATCTCGTAAAAATCAGGTATTAAATTGTTGGGGTTAGTGTAACAATTGTAGGCCAAACAGAACTAAGATACATGATGAATAGTCAAATTATGGTTCTATAGCTTACATGTTTACATCATGTAAATGAATAAAATAATACAGACTGATAACAAATTGTTCGGTTTAACTGTGGCAACCCAAACGTGTTTACTTTAGCCACATGACTTATAACGTTTACTTTTATTTAATAATTATCAAAGTATAGTTCAGTTATTACAGATATTAACAGAGAATAAAACTAGAACTAGAAGAAAAAATTTGCTTCTAAATACGTAATTGAACTTACGGTTTAAATTTTTTTTTAATAATCCATAGGTCCATATCACCTGTACTAACTTTGTACATACACATATAGCTGGTTTTAAACATTAATAATATGTATTTTATACAATTTCTATCTTTATCGAAGAAAATCCTGGTTTTAGGCAATTAAACAAATAAATAAACCCTTATTGTTTATAAAATTACAACCCAAAGTTGCCTCTTATGCTAATTCAATGGTATTCAATACAATAAACAACCAACTAAACACATTAATGTGCTAAAATCCACAAAATTTATCTGAACTGTCAAATCGGAGATAATTATACTAATATTGTTGTAATTACAGCTCAGCCGGCCTCGGTGGTCTAGTGGTTAGCGCATTTGCCTTTAGATCCGAGGGACGCGGGTTCGAACCTGGCCGAGGTCGGCGAGATTTTTCTAGCGGGGAAAAATCTGAAAATGCGCCTTCTGTCGGATAAGAAGTAACGCCGTAGGTCCCGTGGCACTGCGATGTGTGACACGTTAAAAATCACTACTGGAATTGGAATTACTCCAGATAGGCCTAAGTACATAGAGATGCTTGGAAAACCGCGTCCTAGATCTCGCTCTTTCAAAGCAAGCAATTACAGCTCAAGACTCAAGAAAAATTGTTGCAAGACATATAGTTAAACAACATCTAGATCGCGGCTACATTGCTAAAATTCCTGTGGATGACTGCAAAACTTGCAATTCCCATATTATCACATCCCGAGGAAACATCGGAAAGGACAACGCATGAACTCGTTTGAAAATTGTGTGTGTAAACGAATCATTTCCATACAGGAAAGCCACATATAGCTTCTATGCTTTATATGTACTTAATTAGAATTTAGTTAGTTTATTGGGTGTAACACAGCAATATAAATATATATAATGGTTTGTAAATTTCTATTTATTATGTAACTCACGCATATTCTTCTCAACTTAAAAAGAATGAATGATATACTTATAATGTATCGAATTCCTCATGGTTGATCGAATAATTCAAACCTTGACTTTTCTAGAAATGAAAGACCTAAAAACATATAGCTTGATATGCTTTGAAGAAAATATTTTATGTTGTAGATTAAACTAATTCGAGCAATGTATTAAATTTGTATACTATACATAACTGTTTTACATGTTATAAACTGTATGTATTAACAAAAGGCAAACGTTTGGTTTAACAACAAATGTGTATTAAAAGTTTTGTTGATCATATTAAATAAGAAAAAATTGAAAGATAGAAGATATTGGTTAGGAATGGGAATAAACCAAACGTTCTTGATTAGTATATTTAGGCAATAATACCGTAATTTGGTCTGGTTCAAAGTTTGAACCGAATGTAAATGCCTGGATGGAACTTTCTTGGCATAATTTTTTATAAAGATTGGCCTGGGAGAAGGAAGCGTTTATTACTTTTTTTTTTCATGTTTAGTAGGTATCTTTTTATATTAGTGTATAAGCTAAGAAGAATTATAATTTGCTAAAATTACTTTATGTACCAATCTACAAATAAATAATACAAGAAGGTGTTTTCATGCAAGTATTGCAAACAGGTATAACAAAAACAAACAATTACAAATTTTAATGAAAACAGGTATAAAAAGAGGTGAAGATTTAAACAGGAGTGGAGAAAAAAGGTTTGAAATTTTAAACACACGATAAGAAGCATTTCAAAAAATACGAATTAGTCAAAATTTCTCCCCTAAGTAAACCAAAGGAAATAATGAAATTGATAATGGATAAAATAAAAGGAAACACCCAGGAAAAAATGCAATTAAGCCAAATGAGAAAAAACACTTGAAAAAGTAAAGGTAAAAGTAAAAGGTAAAAGGTAAAAAGGTAAAAGGTAAAATGGAAGAATTAAATAATGAGAATCCAGTAGAGGATATCTAAAACTTCTTGAAAAGCAATCTTGTTAAGTATGCCGAAGTTGCTTTCATGATTTCGAATAAACCAAGATTACCAACAACAATTGTAGATACGCCCAGAAACAAGTAATGAAGAATAAAACTAAACTAATAGTATCTAGAGTTTACATTAAAAGCGATTTAGCAGCGGTATTACTTAAATGCTTCCTATATGACAGGGATCTGTCCAGAGTAACTCTCAGGTACTTTGGGTTAGGGTTGTATGGGAGTGTGTCTTCATTTAGAGTCACGTTTGGGGTACTATCTGCGAGCTTATTATTTAGATGAAAACAACTTGTTTCTGTTTTAGTAGTGCTTAGTGTTCGTGTCCATTGTCGACATTATTGATTTAATGTTTCCATATCTTCTAAGACAGTCCTACTGGTATGTTGTATAGTAATAGCCAGATCGTCGGCATCTGCAAATTGTCTAGAGGTGGTAAGAGGTGTGTCTGCAATATATAGATTGAAGAGAAGTGAAGCCAAAACAGACCCTTATGGGAGACCATTATTTAACATTCTGGCCAAAAACGCGAAACAGTATCTTACATAAACTTGCGGGTACAACTTGGTGAGCTTCCGCTACAGCTATACGGACCACGGCTCTTGGATTAATGTATACCGTTGCTGAGTACTGCTCTGCAGATTGGTTAAACAGCCCACATACCAGAAAAGTTGACATAATCCTAAACCAACAATGCACACGATATCAGGAACATTAAGGTGCACTCCCATTTATGGGCTGCCCCCTTAAAGCCACATTGCACCACCAATCATCCGAAACAATGCCCTTTTACGTGAATACACAAGAATCAACGGCAATCCTACTCTCCCAATACATGATCACATCAACAACACTTAGTTCCGCCGTCTTAAATATAGATTAGCAGCAGTAAAAACTGCTCATACTCTCCTAGATACGGGATACAACTGAGAAGTATTATGGAAAAATGAGTGGAATTCACTTGTGCCACGCGAATGGCAACCCCTCCTGGACACAAGACAACTATTCAATGGAGTCAGTTTGCCACGTCAAATCTGGGCTGCGCTTAACCGAATCCGGACAAACCACTGAAGGTGTGCTGACTCTTACCACAAGTAGAGTTTAAAGCCTACATCAGAGTGCGATTGAGGCGAAGAAAGACAAACAGTTGAGCACATTGCATTCGAATATGGACGGAGAGCGTCCAGCGGACAAGAGAGAATATTTTTAATGCTACACTAGATACCATTGCCTGGATAAACAACTTGGACGTGCAGCTTTAGACAATAATTTTATTACTATTCTACCTACGTTTTGTGCAAAACTGTATAATTGTTGTATTCTTCTACTTATATTTTATTTTACGCATGATATTTTATCTATGCACTTTATATTTTATCTTTACACCTAACTATAAGCTTAACCGTTATTACGAAATATTTGTCTGTTTAATTATATATATTAAGATAAATTTGCCTGTGTGTGTAGCCATACGGCAAATAAATAAATTGAAAGCGATTTGGCTCAGATAGATTGAAAGAGAGCCAAAAGTATGGAATCAAAAATTATGTGAAATGAGAAGAGCTAGAAAGAAAAAGGAAGAAAGGATTCTCTTAGGGACGAGAAGTTAAACAGACTAAGAAAATCCCCAAAAACCCAAATTTTCTGACGAAACTGGGGAAAGAAAGTAGTAAAGAGTACAATTTTACATGGAAATGAGTACTTGAAATATTAGAAGAATAAGGCAAATAAAATGGAATTGGCTTAAGAGATGGAAAATACCAACTTAGAAGTAATTTTATTAAAGGAAACTAAAACGAAAGAAGATGAAGTGTTGTAATAAGAAATGGTAATCTGCTAATTTACGGAGTGGAAGAAGAAAAGCGGACTAGGAAAAGAATGGGGTGATTAAAATAAAGAAAACATTAGATAAGTCAGAAACTGGGAGTTTATTTCAGTTAGGATGATGAAAGTGATAGTGTAAATGCGAAAAGCCGCTAAAAGTAAAACTATACCAGCAAATATTACGATGGGTCGACTATCTATTTCGTATGGTTAATGACAGGTAGGTAAAGATAACCATAGAATCTAAAGTTCAGGGAAGAAACAGGAGAAGACCAAGTGACACGTAGAATAATACCGTAGTGAAAATTTTAGCAAAATAATATAAAACCTGGGCTGAAGCAGGGTACCTGGCAATCAACAGCCAGCGCTGACGTTATTTCATTAAAGCATGTGGTACAAAGAGATCCGATTATGACGATTATGAACAAAATCTGCGGAAATGTACCCTTCCTATTGTTTATCTTAAAATGAAATTTATTTTCTATGTTTTGGACTAGAACTTATACCTCCGCTATCAAAGATACAAAATAAAACTTAAAGAAAACATTAAACAGTTAGGTGGGGCGAAATATTATTTTCATTGGGTAATACTATCATACAGTAGAGAAACTTAAAACTGGTAATATTACCTTTGATACTACTGCAAACATGTTGTCAACCAATAAGCCACAAAAATACTTGAAATATGATCTTTCTTTAAAAGTGTAATGCAATTTTTTCAAGATCTTGCTACTTGAAAATAGAAGAAACATAAGTAAGTGAATTTAAAGCATTTTAAATATGAAAACTGCTTCTCGGGAAGTCAGGGAAACAAAAAATGCCGAAAAAATCATTACTTTGTAAAAACATTTCCAGCTAAGCATAAAAATCTTAGAAAATTAACACTGAGGAACAAAAATCTGTTGCGCTATAGGTAGGGGTGAAGTTGTAATAATTGTAGTTTACGTGATGTTCTCTCTTTAGTATGCGGAAGTAGCAAGGGATAGTTGACAGCGGACATAGATAGCGAAACGGAAGCGGAACGAAGAATAGCGAGGTGTTTATTGTTGCGTCAATCAGATAACAGCGGCGTGTTACTTCCTCGTGACACGTGAGTATGAATACCACCCCTTGTATTCATCAACGTGTAACTTTCCATAAATTTGTTATGAAACCTGTGTATTGCACAGTTAACAAAATCTGTACACATCACGAAACAATGTAGCAATAGATAAAATCATTTTTCAGCCGCTTATCCTGTTTATTGCATCCATAACAGTTTTTGTGCGTGTCACTGAGCACTTAAGGGTATGGGGTACATTTTTGCGGTGTATTATAATAAAATACATTCGTGTATGAACATTCCATTAGCGGATGGCGGCCCGGTTCAGCCATAACCGTATACCGCTTGCCATGAATTATTTGGAACCCTTCTTTATGGCCTCGCTCCTGCTCTTGATACCTACACAGGTAGAGAACTACCACCGCTACCAACTTTAGCTGCTCCCAGTTACGTCGCCTTCATTTAAAATATCTACTTTCTGTGTACACAGTATTGATACTAATAATTAAAAACGTTCATTGCGAAATATGTTTGTTATTCGAATGGCTTGCTACCTGCTTCTAGGTTTCTTCATTTCTTAATAGAAAATAATAAATGCCTCGCTTACCTTAAATCATAGAGCCATACTAATAACATACCTACCAATGAGTAACACATTAATAAGTAAAATTCGTGCCGATTTATTGGTATATTGGTGTTTGAGTAATCTTTATGTTAATTCCGGATCCCATCCGTTTGTCTCAACTCTTGTGTTCCCGGCCTGAATAAGAACATTACATTCGGTACACATTCGTATGTATTTGGATATATAGATCTCACACTGAAAGTTAGGTTATACACTGTACAGTTATATTTCTGTTACCCTACATGCATTTCTCGCGCACGACAGTAAAAATATTGGAAAACACTATTACTTTCAAGTAATAAATATTTGCCTTATTCAACCGCACATACTAAGTAGATTAAAAATTCATAAGTTATATATGTAGATATGGGTTATGTATTTGTTAATAAAATTGTGACTGTCAAATAATTTACAAATACTCCTATAATTTACATTATGGAACTTAAAATTTAATTAAATAGAAATAGAACAAAGCCAAGACTTTGTAACCAATTTACTTTATCATGTATTATACGTATTGCCATTCACATTGGCTACAGTTCGTTTTCCAGGGTTTAGGTAGCCGCCCTCTGACGGACAGGAAAACGAATATAATGGTTTGGAGATGTAAAAAGTAACTTTTAATTTTTGGTAGCCAAGTCGCTTTAGGATCCCCTTAACAATTCGATATTAAATTAATCCTTAGGCAAAATCTCATTAACGTAAACAACATTAAACTTCTATTATTGCTCTGCTCCGGGAACCACAATTATGGTCTCTGGCCCGGGTCGGCAAACACGGCTGATTGCAGTGAAGTATTATGGAAACTGCAGGTGCTAACACGACAAAGCTGCCTCGCGATATTCGCGCCTTCAAACGGAAAAATAGGCCACTAGAGGGATTGTCTCGTACCTTGCCAACAGTATAGCAAAACGCTTAATACAAAGTATCTTTTCTTCCTTAATGTTTCTAAAATAATATTTTCTAAGTTATTGGCATATTGGCAGGGCTAAAGCCCTACCACAGAAAGAATAACAGACAAACTAGATAGATATCAGCCCAGAGAACAAGCGGGATTTTGCAAAGGACACAGTACACTTGAGCACCTACAAGTCACAAGAACATTAATAGAGAAGGCAAACGAGTATAATATTACAATATAGATGGCTTTTATAGACTACGAAAAAGCATTTGACACTGTAGAAATATGGGCAGTTCTAAACGCGCTGAGTAACTGCAGAATAGACCACAGATATACAAATATTATAAAGTACATATACAAAAACGCCACATTCCAGGTTAACTTGGAAGTAAAAACTAATACAGTCAAAATTAATAGAGGAGTGCGACAAGGAGACTCAATTTCGCCGAAGTTATTTACACTGGCAATGGAAGACATGTTTCAACGACTTGACTGGCACACCAAAGGCATGCCCATAGACGGAGAACTGTTAAACCACTTACGTTTTGGCGACGACATTGTGATATTCAGTGAAAGCAAAGAAGAACTACAAATAATAATCGATGAGTTACAAGTACAATCAAACGAAATAGGACTAAAGGTAAATATTAGCAAAACAAAATATATGACGAATGATATCGAAACCAACAACAATACAAATCTCACGGTACAAAACCAACAAATCGAAAAAGTAGATTCCTATATGTACTTGGGTCAAAAACTTGAAATAACTAAGAACAATCTAAAAACGGACCTAAATAGAAGACTATCTTTAGCATGGGCCAGTTTCGGGAAACTACAGAAAATCTTTCGTTCGAACCTACCTAACACAATTAAATCAAAAACTTTCGACCAACATATACTCCCCGTACTATCGTACGGGACGAAAACATGGGCAATAAACAAGAACATACATACATAATTGAACGACTACAGATAACGCAGAGAGCAATGGAAAGGCGCATGCTCAACATCACCCTAGCAGACCGTATTCCAAACGTAGAAATTAGAAAACGATCACGAGTAACTGACGTAGTTTATCGACTATGCAAACAAAGATGGAGTTGGGCGGGTCACATCGGCAGGCTTCAAGATAACCGGTGGACCAAACGGATTATTGAATGGAGACCACGGCACCACAAAAGAAGTGTAGGACGTCCGCAAAGTAGGTTACGGCTGGATGAGAAAGGCACAAAACAGATTGGAATGGAGAGAACTTGGAGAGGCTTACATCCGACGATGGATGGAATAGCTACATAGATAGATAGATAGAAAGCCCTACCGATCCTTATGAAGTCGGCAGCCATTAGTGTTTTCAGTGTAAAACTAAATTTGTATTAGTCTCTTATTAAAATGGAAAAGTTTCGAACTATTAACCTTTCTCCGAAAATATAGTCTCGTGTCTCATGACTATTTCATATCTTCTTGGCAGTTTTCCTAGTATCAGATATTCGCTTAATTCTGTTGTGCGGATTTTCTTTCAGATATGATGTTTGATATCCTTTGGCAGAAGTTATATTGAATTCACGTCTACAGATTCGGCTGGCCGGTGTATTCCAGAATTTTTGCTCTATGGCAAGGACCATTACCGTCCTGGTGGTTGGTAGCACATTATCAGAGGTATTTCATGTCGTTCATCATCCCAGGGGCGACCATGTACGACGACCAACTCATAGAGCAGACATACAACCACATACTGTGCATCCGTGATGTAGAACGTCAGACTTATTGGACCTGTAACATTTAAGCAACTAAATTAAATTACTGATATTGTTATAAAGTTTCAGCTATGCCATGTTGTATTGTTTATAGAGGTGTGTTCAATTGAAATCCATCTTTGCTTTATAAAAAATGTATCCAACAATTTAATTGCAAATAATTACCATCACCGTTAAGGCACCTATCCCATTGTTTTACTAACCGACGTATACCCTGCTCATAGGATTCTTTTGGCTGCTGATTGAAGAAGTCTTCCACGGCTATTATACTTTTGCATCAGACTAAAAATGTCGACCTTTTAAGGCCTTTTTCAGCGGTGCAAAAATATGGAAATCGCAAGGCGATAGATCCGCGCTGTAGGGCGGATGCTCTAAAACCCTCCATTTCTTTCGTTGAAAATTTTCTTTCACCACATTAGCAACATGAGGCCTCACATTGTCGTGCAGCAGAATGACACAGCGCCTAATTTTCCTGGACGTTTCCGTCTTATTGCTTGGTGAAGCTTATTCAAAGTTTCATTGTACAGATTTGCATTGATATTTACTCCAGGTTCTTTAAACTCTATCAACAAGGATCCTTCATGGTCGAAAAAAAGTTAACATCACATTGCCTGCAGAAGGTTGTGCTTTAAACTTCTTCGGTGGTAGTGAACTTGAATGTTTCCACTGCATCGACGATAACTTACTGGATGGTTCGTAGTAATGGCACCAAATTTCGTCACCAGCAACTATTGACAGAAGAAAGTCATCACCATTTTGCCTACAGTCTGAGGTGTTGCAGGGATAAGCCCATTCGCAAGCATTTTTGTTCGTTAGACAAGAGACGAGGAATCCATTGCGAACAAACTTTGCTGTATCCCAGATTACGAACAATACTATGGATCCTACACTCGCACTCACAATTTCTGAAATTTCTCTAATTGTAATTCGACGATTTTCTCGAATAAGGCCTTCCACACATGCCATATTGTTTTCTGTTAATGCAGTACACTGTGCATCTGGTCGCGGCTCATCCATGGTCCCTTCTTTTCCACTCTTAAATTTTCAGTACCATTCAAGTCCGATGATCGTGCAGACCAGGGCAACACTTGCAATTGTGTTTGTTGGATGTACGTTCTGGTAATGTTTCCAGCGTGTGGATGTGCGGTATCGTCTGCATGAATGGTACTAACACCGGTTCCAGGACATTATGAATATAGCGATGATCATTTAAAGTGTCTGGGACGAACACAAGATCGCACCCCAAACCATAACTCCAGGTGTTAAAGCTATATGGCGCCTTTCAACAAATTCTAGATTTCGTAATAAAATCTTGAAACAACTAATTAATGTTTACTAGATATTGTTTTGTTTCTAAGCAACAAGTTGACGAGAGACAGTAGACGAACACCACAACCACTTGATTTTTTTAATGGAAATAGTGATCGTTTCATATGCAATAATAAAACATTATTTTAGCAAATTTTCAAACACGTAGCTTTATTTTTAATCGTGGTGCATTTCATATGAAACTGGGCATATATTTCCCGTTTTTACTCTAGATACTGTTTCAGCATATAAACTCTGTAAAGCTTTGATGAAGGTGGGATTCACATTTGGTGAATGTTGTGTTTTTCAAAGTTTATTTGTTATACGCTAACATCTAATCTTCTTCATTAGTAGCGACTCATTTTCAAATACTTGTTTCGTACAAAATACGTTGTCCATGATAGATCTGTCAGACCTAAATCAGCTGTGATCTTCTTCATCACAGTACACTTTTTCTATTAAATGTCTTATTATATGACCATCTAATCGACTTTTGACACTGGAGAATATGCCTTTATAGTGGTAACAATAGTTTATGCTTCCTTTTTCCATGCGTCTGCAACATCGTCCCCATTTATAAAGTTATTATATATATATATATATATATATATATGTGTGTGAGTGTGTGTATGCAGTGTAAATAATTATCCAGTTTTATGTTTATGCGGCTCAGTTAGACCTTATTCTGGATCCCATGATTTTTTCTTTCATTTTATTAATTGTTTTTATAATGTTTATGTCTATATATTGTACATTCTCTAAGTCCAAAATTAAGCGGTCGTCTCACAGTGTAAATTTTCAGAGGATTATTCGTTATGCATTAATGGCATAGCAATTAAATACAAACATTTGTAAATAATTACCGAAATTCTATAGAAAATGGTTGTTAAATTACGAAAACAGCTGTAGGTTTTGGACGCAAGAGTTTTTAATACCTGTATGTTAGAGAGTTACGGTCGCGGGTGGGTTTTTTGAGGCGGGCGAGGGCTAGAGGTTAGCGCATTAGACTTCTACGCTGAAGGTCCTGGGTTCAATTCCCACATACCGGATCATCGGCATAGGAGAGAAGATCCCTAAGTCTAGTAAGAGATAAAGCACTCGAAGAAGAAGAAGAAGAAGGTCGTGGGTTGAAGGGCAGTGCGTTAGACTTCTATGATGGAGGTTTGGTGTTCAATTCCCAGTACCGGACATTGGATTTTTAACGACCTTTTCCATCGCAAAGTCAATAGCAAACCAGCTTAGTAAATTTTCTCTGGAGTAGAAGTGTTTACACTTCCGTGTTTCGGAGTCCACGTTCTGCAGGTTCCCTATGTCAGTGTTACCATATAAACGCACAACACGGGCATAGAAGAAAAGATTGCTATGTTTAGTTAGAAGCAAAGCGCTCATAGAAGACATATATTGGACAACGATTTGCCTAGATAGTGTTCCAAAATCTTTGGATTAAATCTTCCAGGGCACTTCTTCTATATTAAATAAGCCTACGATCATTGCAATTGCAATTCGGCAAAACTTACTTTTACTATTTTAGTAGTGCCAATTTCCTCTTTAAATAGCATTTAAATTTAACTGCTACATTTTCTTATTTCTTTGCTATTTTTATTCATTTCATTTCATAAACATGACAAATAGGAAGCCTAACCAGCGTTATGTGAAGAATTTTCAGAAAACTATTTCCAGTAAAATCTGGCGTCTACGTATATTTTGAAATTGTATTAAATTACACTATATGTTCAGTTTAAAGTAATGGAAGAACGAAAAAGTCAAAGTATTATTGAACTATGGATGAAAACTCATTGTGTCTAAGAGCTGTAAAGACAACACGTCGTATTTACGAGCGTGTGTAGATCCTGGCGAATTCAATCAGATATCAAATCCTTTTACCACAATAAAGAAACCCTAGGGAATGCAGGCAGGATAACAAGGAGCATTATTTACGACTGGGACATACCTGCTACCTTAGACCTGCCTGACAGACATATGTGTACCGTTTTTATGATAGTCATTTAAAATAATACCGAAGACGTAAATGTTGTGATAAAACCCAATGTTTATAACAGAAAGTTTAAAAATGCTGAGGTATGCTTTCCAGTTCATAATTTTATGCTAAATAGTGCGCTTCATTTTATATAATTAGATATAACTCACATATCTGATGGAAACGTGCACGTTATACATCATGCTAAACTAGTTATGCAGAAAGTTAAACATGTGTGCTCGTAAAAATGTTGATATACTCATAAATGTCTGCAATAAAACGACTAAAATTCCAAATTATTCTTTTTAAGTATCAAACATAAACCGTTTGAAGTAGGAAGAACTCGAATCAAGTTATTCATTTGTACGCATTGCAATAAAACAGCAATTACAAATTTTGTTACTTTTTTATTCTGTCTCGGAGGAAATTACAGAAAATGGCAGAATGTAATCCAAAAGAAATGGTTTATTAGCTTCATTCCTGAAAATTCGGTAAGTTTTTAGCACTCGCAAATATAGCGACTATTATTTTATATACTTTATGTAGCAAAATTTCCTTATTTGATAGGAGAGGCACAATTTTTCTCCAGTGTTATTCGATGATTCGATTCGTGTATGTTACACTAGATTCGCGGCCATAAAGTAATATTTGATACAACCAGATATCAGTTGGGAACGAACGTCTCATTCGAACCGGAATTTTACGATCATTCCACTCCTTTATGATCACAGATAAGAAAAATGCGCAACACAATTAGCCCCAGTTTCCAATATTAAGAATTCCACCGTTATTTCCCGTGGTACATGTTGATTTCTCTATTCTTGATGAATATTTGATGGCCTCTTGTGAATAATGTGGTATTGAGTTTTGTGGTGTGAATGTATATGGGTATTTTCAAATCGTGTTGTATTATGATATTACGTTTTGAACGACACAGACTTTTACTTTTTATTTTTGAAATGGTGTTTTACTGTAGTAATGACCTAAATAGTATTATAATAAAAGTATTTTTCACAGATTACCAAATATAGCAGTATTCGAACAACCAATAATACTATTTATTACTTGTTTAATGAACACTTACACAATATAAGGAGCTGCGTGGTGGGCAATTGCAAGTACTGGTCAAAAAGTATTTAAATTTAACCAACGATATACGCGGTCTCCACCTTTTATTTTTTTTCTCACATATTCATACTACCGTTCCCCCCGGAACCGCTTTCGCATTACTTCAGGGGGGTGCGGGCGTCCCTTACATACTAAACATTCATGCAACATGCATCCTAAACTTAATTAAGAGAATGCGGTCGCCCCAATCGGGATTCGATCGCCCCAACGGAGCGACTACATTTACTGTGACCTCGAGTGGCCAGTGCGTTCTCGCACTAGACCACCGAGGTCCCACGCGGTCTCCACCTGGACGGGTGGCCAAAACCTACTCTAACATACTGCTACCCCGGTGCCTCGGAGAGCACCTAAAGCTGTCGCACTTCCAGGAGGCAACAGGACAATTATCCCCTGGACACAACCTTCCGGACATTAACCCCTCATCAATAGCCCCCTGGACAATAACCCCTATTTATAAAACCTCCAAACAAAACCCCCCGTATAAGAAAACTCCCTGGACGATAACATCCCGTATAAAAATAAAAACTCTTTAATTATACTCGTAATATCCTTGGCGCAACAAACAATAGCCACACAAATTAAAATATTAACAAAACTTAATTGACACGACAAAATATGGATATAATTTAAAAATTACACTTAATATACACATTTTAGAGATAGGGAGAAGAAAGGGATCAAAGACCAAAAGGAAAAAGAGATCCCGGAAGACCGTTAAAAAGATGCATGGAAAGCTGGGTTTCCACATCAATTGAAACACCATAAGGAATGAATGCGTGAAGAAAAACAGGTTTAGACCTAAATAAGAGAAGAAGAAGCAGAAGAAGAAGAGAAGGAGAAAAATTAATTACTTGTAAAATATTTAAATCTCTATCAGAAAATGTAGTTTAATATTATTATTTAAAATTATACTAAAACCTAATATAAACCTAATATAAACATTATGTATAAGTGGTTTTTATACGGAGGTTTTTTAAACAGAAAGTTATTGTCCGGGAGATATTAGATAGAGGGTTAATAGGAGTTTAATGTCCGGGAGTTTTTGTGCGGGGGTTTTTGTATGGGAGCTTTTTATACAGGGTTTTTCTGTATGGGTGTGTTTTTTAAACAGAAGGTTATTTTCCGGGGGTTGTTATGTCATGGAAATGTTATTTAACACGTTGACCGCCGTATGGTACGCTTACGTACACACTTCGCGGCCGCCCGCGCCGCGTGGTAAAACGTTGTACCGCAGCTATGATTTTGCTTTCATGCTTTGTGGTAAGCAATTCGTACCGCGATCGTGCTGTACTAGATAGCGTATGCTTTAGCAAGGCCTGGGAGACCCGAAATGTTTGTTGGCCCCCGAAATTCATACTTTTTTATGTATTTTTAAGTTACACTTATACGTTTATTACTAGATGCGAGTAAAACACGTTAGAAATTATCAATTATTTATTGGATTAGTATTATAACCTCATTCGCAGGTATTTTTTTTATAAACTTAAGAAAGAGACTTAATTTATGGTTATTGAATGGCAACTACAACTTCTTTGTTGCTCTATGACTAATAAAGAAACACGGTACACAAAAGTTTTGTTTGCACACAGTACAACCCCAAATTGTAACTTTTCGTCCACTTTCTTCAGAAATTCGTTTATAACACTCCACACACCGTCGTCGTTGTCCGATATCTTCTAATTCGTGGCTTGTATGTGGTGTTGCTGGTGGCTGTACAACAGGCGGTTTTTGATTTTTACAGAAGATTGTTTCCAATACTTCTTCTTTGAATTGCGTAATTGTAATTTTCCTTTTTGTGATTTCGGAATATACGACATGGGCGTTTACAAATACAGTTCCTAAAAGTAATTCAAAGGTTAATTTTCTGTACCACTTTACACCTCTGCGCAATGAAGTATTGTATGCCTTTTTTGGTCCGACAGATCAATAAAGGCCTTGCAGTTGTAGTCCATAATTATTTGCGGTTTTTCCCTTTCTGGCGTGTTCCAGTCCTCTTCATTTCATCTAAATGTTTTGTACCTACTAAGTACCAGGACATCACGTTTGCCTCTCCACTTCAACATTAAAATTTCTGGTTGGCAGATCCTAGCAATTACTTCTCGTGGTCTAAGTTTTTTTTTGACAACTTCCTGGCAGTTGAGTTTGCGGTTCACGCGAAGAGTTCCAACTAGGTGCGTTTGTCTTGGCAATAAACGCTTGGCCAAAGCAACGCTCGTATAATAATTATCCACAAAAAGTGTTCTACTTTTATCTAATAGTGAGTCCATGAGCGACAAAACCACTTGTGATGGTACAGATAATGAGTTATTACTAGCCATTTGGCCACAATACAAACTCAAATCATAAGTGTAGCCACCTTTTATACACAACTTAAAGAGCTTAATTCCGAATTTATGTCTCTTGTTTTTGATATATTGTCGAAAACAGAGTCTACCTCGAAAGGGAACGAGGGTTTCATCGACGCAAACTTCTTCCTCGGGAGTTATTACCTCTTGAAATTTGTTTTTCTAACATTTGCAATAAAGGTGTTAGCTTCCGCATTCTGTCAACTTCCACTAAGTTTTCCTGGTTATTACTAAAGTGTAGCATCCGCAATAGCAATTCAAATCTGTTCCTTGCCATGTAATCTTTGATGTTAGTTCCGTAAATAATTTTTCTGGACCAGTTGTCTGATATTTTGGGGAGACGAACTAATCCCATCCAGAGAACAATTGCCACGAATAATTCGATTTCATCTGCATCAGTATCAGTCCAAATGTGAATTATAGATTTCGGCCTGAATTCCTTCTCTTTAGATTGAAGCGCATACCTGTTAGTCTCTGTAACGATGTGATTTATTATATTATCTGTTATAAACAATTTGAAAAAGTCGTATGGTTCTTTATCGGTATAATTTTCATAAATAAAATCTTTTATTCCAGAGGCATTTTCGGAAAATTTAAAATTATTCAGTTCTGAGTTTTCGTCGATAACTTGCCAAGCTACATTATAATTTTGGACGTCTTCATCTCCGCCGTTTTCTTCATCATCCGCTATGTATTGATGCACAATGTGATCTATGGTATCTCTTATTGCATCGGTTGGTGGACCAGCCGTGGTTTCTGGCAATAACAAGAAAGATTTTTGTTTTATTTTAGAAATAAATTTATAAACTGCAATCATACCTTTAGAAGTACTTGACTGATTTTGAAAATCAATGTTGGAATTTTATACATGTTCAATGATATTTGCAGTAGGGTCAATTTGGGATCGTAGAAAAGAACTAAATCAATACTTTATAAATGATCAGAACATTTGAATCTGCTGGTTTCGTAATACTAGGAATAAACTGAATCCCCAAGCTGAATCGCATCTCCCTATAAATTAATTATAACTTTATATTTTATATGAGGGCAGTCTTTTAAGTTTTTACGAAAAC
>JABXWE010044266.1:0-21411 GCA_014611495.1 Limonius californicus | reverse complement strand
CATAACCAACGTGTTTTTAGAAAATTTTAATTAATTCAATCGACCGCGATAAATCAGCTACATCCGGTCAAATCGATTATATTTACCCAATTAATTAGTTTTGGGGGAAATTCGGTTTATGTGCTACCTGCTGGCCCATTTAACAAATTAATGCGTAAATATTAATTTCGAACAGGTCCTATTTCATCTGCAACCTATACAAGGGTTTCTATTGGTTTTGCGGTTGCGGAGTAGAACAAGGAAAGTGGGAAATACTATCGGAAAGCCGCTTGCAATTCCCTATAATGGCGATCGTGGTAAAATAACCCAGACACGCAAACTTCCTACTTCGGGAGCTTTGCTTAAAATATGGCAGTTACGTTTCCACTTCAGCTGCGAATATTTGCTTCCCGTTATGAAGTAAACCTGTAAAAAATGAATTCATTATTGAGGTTATTTTTTAGTTTTTTTGCCGTATTACAAAATAAAGTAACTATTTTTTTAAATTTAAATTTATATTCCCAGACAAAAAATATTCGCCATTAAACATCGAAACAAATATTAAAGTTTGCAATTTTAGAAATTACTCTATTTGCGTGACGTCATAATCCAGATTTCTAGGGACAGTTGTTACAATCACAGTACTTCCTCTATTGTCTGTGGCTTGTAGTGTATTTTCTGTGTTTAATGATATTGCATAGGCTTGTGTCTTAATACAAATGACTAAATACCGCTAATCACGTGTTCACTGCAATGCGACACCAAATATAATATTATCATAAAAATTTCCCTAACAATAATGTACAGAATTTGGACTGGCGTTTTACTGTCCATTATTCGCAGTCATAAACCTACAAAAAAAATGGCCACGTGTCAAAGGACTGTGACATTTCACGTTTCTGTGAACTTGAAGGAACGTAAGTAATAATCGTTAAAGTATGTTTACCAATAGAAAGTTCAATGGACTGTTTCACAAATATTGGAACGTTTTATAAAACTTTAAAGTTCACAACTCTTGATATAAAGTGTACAACTTTATCCACTCCGTGTTGATAACATTATGATGAATAGCAGAACATTACGGTTGTGTTTTAGATCACACGACCGGTTGGGAGAATTGAAATTGACTTCCCAAAGTGTTAGATCCAATTACGAGTGCACGTAACTGAAATTCTGCCACAAAGCACTGGCCATTATTGTGCAAATTTGCTACCTTTAGATCATGCGAGCAATTAATATTAAAATTGAAATACGGACGCTGAATTTATATTAGCACTTAATGACGTAATAAATCAGCCATCGACTTGCTTGTCCCGCCAACCAACATTAACCGTACGTGTTATTCCTCGCTACTTGGCGGAAATAACTTGTACTTGATTTGTACTTCCTTCGTAGATCGAACGATTAAGCTATAAGTGGCGTAATTAGCCGAGGAATAACGGGAGAAATCTTTAAAACAGAGCCCACCTGGAAGGTATCGTTAAATCGACGGGTAAATATGGGCTCCCTTCGAACAATCTCATGGTTTAATTAAAGAGCGGGTTTTAAGGACCATAATCGGCGTTTTCTTTGATTATTATTATTTAGTAGGCAATTAGAACTTGCATTTTATGTTATTGATTTTTTATTTTGTTTTCCTTTATAGTTTCGGACCAAATATTTCAACGATGTCATATAGATTTGGCAAACTATTGTCGTAGAAATATTTGTATTAATAAAACTAATTTTATGGAAACCATGTGGAAATTTATTGCATTAGACACTCACATAACCGAATATGTAAATGATTTAGTTACCGAATAAATTCCTACTACAATATTGAAATACTTCAATATTTCAGCTATTAGAAATAGTTTTCGTAAACTATTTGGCAAATAAACTGTGACGTTCGGCCGCTTTTATGGAACGCACCCTGTATGCACGACGTTTATGTGTATTAAACACACCCTGTACGCGCGATGTTAGTTAGATTTTTGCAAACGCAGCATTAATCTGAGTCTTCACACTGGTAGGTGTAGGGAAAAAGACAAAAAGTCAGGTTCATTGTGCAATCCTGTGAAATCGGTTTATAATTTTGTATGTTTTATTTGAAGAACTTTACCGATCTAAGAAACTACTGCGTGGACAAGGCCATTTTGCAGTATCTTTTTTCAGGTATTATTAACTTAGATTTAATTGTTTTGGGGTTCACCTGTGCGTGACCCCTTTATAATATTAAGATTGTTCTTGTCAAACTGGGTTTATTCTTTGTTTTCAGTAATGTTTATCTCTGTTTGTTACCAATTTATAATCATTTATCCATTTTGCATTTATTTTTAACCGCCTTTTTTCAATTTAATTAAATACCTTGTAAACTCAACTCTAATTTTATTTTGATCTTTATTAAAAGTAATGTGAAGATTTCTGTAAGGACAGCTGAGAGTGATTGCTGCGCCCCATTGTTTACGAGCTAAATTCACACTTTTTTTATTAGTTACAATTGCGTGAAAAGGGAAGTTCCATCACGCACAACCTTCGGATTGGCCGTTCAAAGTCACGCGGAGCTTGAGCAGTGCCGACTCTAGTGATATTCCCGTTGCCTCCTTCACTTAATATATTTTTAATCCCGAATTTTGATCAGATTTAAGCGCGTTGTATGTTACGAAAGGACCACGAAAGTTTTGTCCTAAATACCATTAACAAAATTTCTAAATGAAAAGGAAGAAAGACTATAAATTAGCAGTAAAAGTGGTTGGGATACTTTTATAATAGATTTTAATGGATAAATAGATTATGGGGACCTGAGTGCACCAGTTTTAGCTGGTTTATTTGAACACTATTAAAGACCATCTACTTGAAATATGAAAACCTCTAGGATCTCATATTCTAACCACTAGAATTAGGATAATAATATAACATTAATTTATATTGCGGAATCCACAAATCATGTTAAGCGCAAGCTCAATGACAACCACAAAACGTCTACCATATTCCTATTGCTCAAAACCGCAACTAGCAATTCAATAAAAAAAAAATACAAAAGTTACTGTTGTATAACTCTATACATTATCATGCATTGTCGCCACTATCGATTAAACATCACAATATATTTGACTTGACTTGACTTGACTTGACTTCAATAAACTCATTTACTATTCTTCCTGATCTGATACAAAATAATTTACGCAACTGCTGATCACTAAAGCTCGGATGTATATGCGTTCAAAATAGACGAAATATGCGCATGTATATGCAATAAAATTCAAGAAATATGCACCAACATTTTGTTAAATATGCAGGAAGGTATGCAACCACTTTTTACGAAACAACAATAACATACTGCAACACGTAACATCGTTTACTCAATAACAAGAAAATGAAGTTTATTTATTTTCTTTTAAATTATTTCATACATTGTCAAAATAAATATTTATAAAAATACGTAACAATATTAGTCTATTCTCAAAGGTATCATTTAACAAGGTATATATAATAAAAAAAGTTAATTATTGATTAGAGTGGCAAGTCATTTATATTGGTGGAATTTGAGCTGTTAAAGCAATGTATTATAATAGTTTATCTACCTTAAAAGACTACTTCCAGTCAGAAAAAATATCCTTGTATATAGAAAAATTTCTCTCTACTTCTACTGATGGAATAGGGGCACATTTTTAGCCAGAAATTAAAATAGGTACTGGGTTAACCCTCGGACTACCGACGAAAGTTTGAAACACAGGTTACCGTGTGGAATACCCCAACGATATATATATATTTTTTTTGGAAAATTAAATTATGAATTGTGTGTCTGCGATTAGGCTTTCGTTTTGTAAAAGCAAAATTTAACACAAGTATCTCCAAAATCATCTGAAAACTGCACAATTGGGTCTTTAATATTATCAAAACTTTTTATCTCAAGAAGTCTGACATTTCCAAGATTTTCTGCTAAACTACAAAATTAGAAAATTATGTCAATAAAGATGTAGAAATATGCAAGATATGCATCATTCTTAAAAATATGAAAAAAATTCCATAAAATGCATAATATGCATTTTATAGTTAGGCGTTAATTAATTTTTTAATTAATGTAATTCGTCCAGAAATATTAGCAATTTGCATATTAATATTAAAGGATACGCATTTTGCATAAAATCCGAGCTCTACTCATCACCCTGTATGCATTTTACAATCCAGATGCCGTCACTAAACAATTTATACTTGAACGTATGGTAATTTTAGTCGGACGACGTCGCCAAGAAATGAAATTAATGCACGTAAAAATAGAGGTTGGAGAATTTGATAGACATATGGCTCCTTGAAAAACATGCATATTTCCACTCACATTTTTTTTTAAATTGGGAAATTGTAAGGTTCCCTAACCTGAAAAACTGAGAAAAGACAGGAAATTTGAATGAGTCAAAAATAGGAGTTATTCTTAGTGTATATGGAATTCACGTAGACAAGACATTTCAAACTTATACGTTAGCCAAATTTCTGTGTGGGTGTAATCGGAGTGAAAGAAGGGCATATCAATTTATGCTTGCTGTGTTTTTCTATTATTTTGATGTGAGGAAATTTATATACATATTGGTCGTGAAAAAACCTGGAAAAGGTTAAAAAATTTCCTATGATCGTCAGGAAGAGCGGAAAATTGGTATGATGTTTGGGTGGCTCCGTTTTGGTCAGATCACTGAATAGGTTGGGCGATCAAAAATGAAATCTAGAATTTAATAGTCCAAAAATGAGTTTCCTAATTTCAGAATTTTAGTAAGGAAGTCAGAAACTATAAAACTATACGATTTTACCAACAAATTGAAAAGCGGTGCTTGTTACGGGCCAAACGAGCTTTTTCGTCAAACAGCAGCAGGAAAGATGGAAATGTCTTCGGCTTAACTCGGAGAAGTAGCGATCGTCCACGAGAAATGCTTAAGAAAGGAAAACGTAGTAGTATACGGGGTAAGTCGAAATTAATAGGCACCACCCTCCGGGTTAGAGCTGAATGCAGGTTCTCGTAGCAGGCCCGAGAAGCCAGCAGCTTACCGGAATCGAACTCACCTTTATTGTGCCTCCTCCTGTATATAATATACACAACGTTCATGCACAATACAATTCACAGAAATAAAAGATATGGTGCATTTTAAGACAAATATAACTCTATTGTGTTGGCAACACACATAACACAAAAAAATACAATCAAAATGGTAATAACTGTAGTTGACAAAAGCGAAGTTGGGACGTCCAAACCAAAGAGCTCGCCGCCACTGGCTTACGATATTTACTTTACTGAACACACAGATCTACGAAGCCAGCGACGTTCGAGTTTACAAAAATTAATTACACTTTACAATTAACAAATAATGGCAACTGGCGATTACAGGTCGCTTTGCGTTACACTAAGAAAAGAGTTCAGCACTTAAAGCCAATAAAATTAATCTCGGAACAAGTTTTCACAGCAGCACAATTAACAATTTTTTTACCTTAGTTTTCTTCGGGTAGGGAGTAGAGAGACAGGCGCAATTTGGGGGGTTCCTTGCTCCTTGATAAGCAGCCAAAAATCGCAAGCACGCCCCTGAAGGCTGAATCACGACTTTCTTCGGGAAACGGAAAATTTCGAGAGTTCTTGCAGTCAGGAACAAAATTTCCGTGGTATAGGATTTGCAGCGTTGCAGCGGCTTAGTGGAAAGACTCACGGAGTTAATGGCTGTAATCCACCACAGGTCGACAAAACAATTTCACTAAATAGTCTTTGCTAAAGCGCAATCCTCTGCTACTGTTTTAATCCGACACACGTCAAGAAATATTCTGCCCCCAGGCGAGAAAAAAGCAATACGGTATTTTAATTTATCAGAGGCGCTACCAACAACTCCGGCTCAAAAACACATGAGTTCACCCTTAGAAGCTTGGGCTGATTCTTGCAGTACTTGTCGTCGGCGCTGAGGTCTTAGCAAGCAACCGGGTCGAAAGGAGATCTTAGGTCGACTCCAAAAAAAAAAACGCAAAGCAAATATGCAGCAGCTGAAAATATTTCACCATATTACGAAATATGTTGCAAGAATTCTACAACAAATTAATACGTCGGGCTCCCTTAAGGGCAGGAAATTTCCAGCAAGCGTTCACGGTCAAGCGCGTAGACAAAATATTCATCGGCAGATCTCTAGGATAACAAAAAAATGGTCCACTAAACTGCATTCGGTAAATAATAACATAGTAATCGGCTACGGAGCGGCAATTAAAATCAGACCTTAATTCTTATGAAAGGCAAAATTAAACGAACGTTACAAGCTTTATTTAACCAATTCATTAACTATTTGTTGGGTAGAATATTCGATCAAATTTATTAGTAAATTTACTTAGTAGCTAAGTATTGGGTTAGGAATTTCGTCGAACATTGTTCAGTAATATTAAAATATCAAAATCGACATATATGAACTGAAAGTTTCAAGTGAAGCAGAGGCATTTCTTTTATAATTGACAACACAGCCTATTACGCGGAAGGTCTCGTAGTGTTTGTGCGAAATTAGAAATTAGTTAGAATTAGTTTCCAGTAAAAAATACTTTCTTCCGTCCGATCTAAAACACAATGAACGTGAACGTGGATGTTTTAAGTCACTTCTACAATGTTTTAAAACTCATTAATTAAATGATATTTACTTCCAAATGCAACAAGCCATATAAATAACTAAAACAAACATTTACCTTTCTATTTGGAGGGCTTTCCAAAGGCATTTTGCCGTTAATCGTCTATTTTTAAACTATAACTCCAAAAAACTAGTTACTTTCGACTGTTCCGCGCCTATTGTAGGAAACTATTGATATTGAAAATGTTATCAAAGTCGTTAATTCAACGTGGACTGTATATATCGAACTTAAGTTGAATGTAACAAACTTAGAGGAAAACACTTACTTAGCCTTATTTCACTCACTACAAAACACAACAAACCTCTTTTCAACAGACTTTCTCAAATCGTTCATGATATGATTAAATTTGTTGTTAAGAATATTTTTCTGGAAGAAATAGTCTTCCCAAGTGTCAGCATGCCCACTAGAATAATTTTTTACTAAAGACGATTATTTCATGGGGATTTTGTTACGGGTCAAACCAGCTTTTTCGTCGAGCCGCAACAGGAAAGATAGTGCCTTCGACTTCGCTCAGAGGAGTAGGAATGGTTCACGAGAAACGCTTACGGGAGGGAAATCGTACGTAGTTGTGTACAGAGTAGGTCAAAATTAGCGGGCCCCACCTTCCAAATCACAGCTGATTGCAGGTTCTCGTGGAAGGCTGAGAAACAAGCAGCTTACGGGAATCGGACTCACCTTTACTGTGCCTCCTCCTGTATATAATGCTTACAAAGTTCAGTCACACAATACAATAAAAATACACAGAAATAAAAGATATGGTGAATTTTAAGACAAATGTAGCTCTATTGTTTGAAATTGGTGATACATAATACAAAAACAAAGATTACATTCAAAATGGTAATAATTATGGTTTAACACAAAGGTAGTTGGAACGTTCAAACAAGAGGCTCGCCGCCCCTGGCTAACGGTATATATTTTCCTAACTACCGATCTGCGCAGCCAGTGACGTTCGAGTTTACAAAAATTACAATTTATAATCACACTCTGCAGTTAACAAAAAAAAATGGCAACTGGCGACTGCAGGCCGTTTTACGTTGTATCAGAGAAAAGGTTCCGCACAAGACGGGAACTTCAGGAGCCAAAATCTCCGCCGCTGTACGGGATTATCCTTTGCAACGGCTCAAAGGAGACTGCCACGGGGTTGAAAGTTTGTAATCCGACACAAGTCGAGAGAACAATTTCACTGAATTGTCTCTACTAAATGCTGACACTCTGCTAATATTTTTAATCCGACACAAGTCGAAGATTCGTTTGCCTAAGGCAAGAAACGAAACGGTATATTAATTTAGCAGAGGCGCTGCCGTCCAACAACTCCGCTCCAGAAAATCGCTTCCGTAGACTTCCAGAAGCTAGCGCTTACTATTACCTTGCCTTATTGTGTCATCGGCGCGGAGATGGCAAGGAGCAACCGGGTCGAGCGAAAGTGTTAAATCGACTTCTAGAAAACGCAACGCGAATCTCCAAACTGAAGCTGAAATATTTCTTCATATTGCGAAATATGTCGTAAGAATTCTAGAACAAAATCTCCCACGTGGAACTTCCAGCCATTCTGCTAACGAAGAATTCCAAGAACTGTTTTCGATCGGCATTAAACAGACTAAACATACACGTCAAGCGTTCGATTAAATTTCGAAAGTGGCCTCCCCTAAATTAATCTTTGCAAATAATAAAATAATAATTGACTTAAGAACGGCATTTAAAATAAAACTTTAATTCCTATGAGGCGGCAAAATCAAACGAACATAACAATTTTTGCAGAAAAACCACTAAGCAATTAGCCCGAATGCTTTCAGAATAAAATTTATTTGTATATATTCCAACCACTTAACGCTAGTGTTAAGTGAAGGTCAACTTCACACTTTTCTTTGTGGTCAGTTTGAATGATAAATAATTTAGAAATTATAAACTCTCATCAAGTTTTCTTTCAATACTAGGGTTTTTCCGTCAAAAGGAAACTTTGAAGGTCTTAAACAACACTCATTTTCAGTATCAAAGTAACGAAGTATCCACTAATCGGTTTTGGACAGTTACTCTAACCTCAACGAAGTAACTATGACGTATGTTTTGACATTTCAGCTAAACTAGATGACTTAAGTAAGCCGTACGTTTCGTAAACAAAATCAGTCAAGCCGTACTAAATCAGAAATCTTTTTAATTCGCTGTATCAGCGTGCTTGATTTTGACGTTAAACTGCTAAACTTAATTTAATATTTGGAAATATTAAGATCTGAGATGATGTAGGCTATTTCATAAATTTGGCTGTCGGCAAGAATGAAATTTAAAAATTGGATTTAGACGGAATAAAGCAGAAAAACATCAAGGTTGAACCGGCGCCAGATATAACGGAGCGTGATTGGATTATAAATTTTCATTCATTATTGCAGGGCCGCGATTACAACTTAGTCCTTAATTGTGATGTAAGAGGAGACGTTTTAAGTACGAATTTTCCATATTTTAATCTAATTCCACTGCGGACCGAATTACGTTCCGTCTCCATCTACTGCACGTGAACAGAAGCGGATGAACGAGCTATTAAATTTTCATTATGCATAAAATATCTGCAGTACAGTGAGCGAATGTAATATTAGAATATATATTTCCTTGTGGGATGTTGTATCATTACAGAGGGAAGTGAGTGCGTGGTCGGAGAAATATAGACCAGTAACAAGAATTTATCAATGCCTGTTTACACCTTAAAACCGAACTAGTCCACGCTTTAATAGTCCCAAGCCGATCCCTCTTGTCTATGTATTATTTATCACATTCGTTACACTGTGTATTTTTAAACAATTGGCTTTAGCTCCTCCGAGCCGAGATTTTATTAAAATATTCCACCCACCTGTCGGACGATTTACCACCGCTCGTGTCCTAAGATTATTTTGTTGACATTTTTAAACTCACGTCTATATAAGGTGATAAATACATAAGCTTACTGGAGGAAAACGGATCTTATGTAAATGAATATTATAAATTATTATAAGTACTTCTTAGTAAAGCAAAGAAAACGACGAGATACTTCTAATCATATTTCGAAACGTCTCCTACATGATATTTAAATATCTCACATTTATTTCCCGATGTGTCTGTCGCCTATTCAAGGCTACGTTAACGCACAGAAAAAGATAATAGGTGAGAATTTTATGTTTTAATTTTTTATATTTACATATCAGAAATTCGATATGTGAAACTTATTCAGCTGTCCGTTGCACCGTTACAAGTTTATCGAAAGAAAAATGTTTTGTTGTTCTCGATGCTTGCAACTGAAATTAAAGGATTAAATTGTAGCAGACTTTGTTAAATTTGCTAATTAATCTAATCAGACCGTGTAAACATTAATTTACTGCTCAACGACTATGTCAGGTTGAATATCTATTTACACGAATCGATATGAATGGAATCCAGGACCCACAAAGAGCGCAAAATAAACTTTAATTTTATTTTTTCCAAGGCTAGGGGTTTTGATCGCTGTTTGATGGAAAAGAGTTGTAGCTCTTATAGAGTTGATTGCGTAATACTCCACCAGGGTATTCTGGGATCAAATACAAACAAGGAGGACCTAATAAACATATATTCGCAAATGCATACTTTCGGAGATAACCACTGATTTTTTTACCACATGAATGGACCGACTTAAATAAATTGCATTATCTGAACATTAAGTAGGTTTAATATATTGTTATTCAAATTTCCTTTTTGTTTGACTTATCTTAATTTGACATTTTTCCTATTTGTTGTCATGACCCCGATTACATATCCTGTGGAAGAGTTAGTAGATATGGTTTTTGTTTATGGTTTTACCGATGGAAAGTCGTTGTTAGCATGGCGTTTGTATGGAGAACAATATCCCGACAAACGTTTACCGTACCACCAAATGTTTGCAATTGTATTCGTAAGTTTTCGAGAGACGAGAAGAGTAAAAATGAATAAAAAATAGAGAATATTTGCAATTTGAAGAAACAATTTTGGCGAGAAATGAAGAAGATCCAACAACGAATACAAGACCAATTTCCGCCATGAAAAATTCGAGCAAACGCACTGTTTGGCGAATGCTTGGAGCAATCTCTACCTCCATTTCACTATCAACCGGTGCAATTTTTAATCGAAGGAGACAATGAAAACAAAGAAGCTGTTCGTCTTTGGGCTACACTTTAACAACAAGTAAGCGTTCATTTCCCGGGGAATGTTTGATGACTAAGCCACTTACGCGAAACGGATTTTTAATCACTACATTGTAATGATGAAAATCCCCATGCAATAGCTGAGTACGTCATCAAAGACGCTTTTCCATTAACTTTTGGGCTTTAATTATAGGGGTTCAATTACTAGGATCCATTTTTCTACCAAACAGGCTAATAGGACTTGCATACATACAATACCTACGACAGAAATTGGAAGCAATATTTGATGACATGCCGTTACAAAATCGTCTAAATGTTTATTTTATGCATGCTGGAACACCCGCACATTATTCTGTAGAAATAAACAACTATTTAAGCGAAACATTTGGCAATAACTGGATTGTTGGAGGTGGTCCTGTGCCATGCCTGCCTCGTTCTCCAGATTTAAATCCGCTTAATTTTTGCATATGGTGTTATCTGAAACAATCAGTTTACTCTGAAGTTTAAGTTCCAGGGATTTGTGAACGAATACGAAGCTCTTTTAGGAGAAGAATTTGTGCATGCGCTGAATCAAATGGTAGTTACATTAAATATCTTCTACAGTTTGTTTTAGTTAGTCATTTATTACTTGTGAACTATTTTCTAAATCAGTGTTTATTTCCGAAACTTTGCATTTCCGAATATATGTTTATTAGGACTTTTTTCTTGTTTCTGACACAAGAATGCCTTGGTGAAGTATTTCACAATCGAGGTGGGGCGCGCTGTGTGTATGGAGATGTATGAGTTTTTGAGCATCAACAGGTCGGGATTATGGATGTATTGTTTGCAGTAGTTATTATTTATTTTTATTTAGAAGTCTTTTTATCGTTAGGTGTCGGACTATGCAGTAGTTATTAAGTAGGGATTATTACTGTGAATTAGTGCTGATCAAAATCGGGAATGTTTAAGAACCCATTCGAAATTCAGAAAAGACTAAATTCCATAAGAATCTAATTTTGTTACTTAGATTGGAGACAAAGAGTACGTAATGAAGAAGTATTAAGACAAATCGGAAAAAAACAGGAAATTGATAGACAATATTAAAAAAAGGAAACTGTCCTACTTTGGCCACATATTTCGACACGAAAAATATATAACATTACAATACATATTGGAAGGAAATATTGAGGGGAAAAGGGCTCGAGGAAGAAGCAGAACATCGTGGATGAGCAACATACGAAATTGGTTGGGGATGAACAGAGAAACGCTGATACATGCAGCACGTGACAGATGGAGAATGGAGATACGCCATGGTGATCGCTAACCTCAGAATCTGAGACGGCACCCGGAGAGAGAGAGATTAGAGAATTGCGAAGGTACGTTACACGTGAATTAAAAAAAATATTTTTCGAAAAGTTGTACGAAGGTGTTGTTGCTGGTCGTATTTCTGGTGTTCTAAGCCCACATTAAGCAGTTGATCTTGCTTGTCTAGCATTCTACTTAAAAGTTAGAAATTATGGAAGAGATTTTTATAGAAACTATGAGGAAGTCCAGGCAGAGTGTTACTCTCACTTTTGATTCTTCTACGTGAATACAATATTCGATTCTAAGAACGATATAAAACCGATTGCCAAAAATCTACTGAGGCATAATGCTAAGGTCCAAAGGAAAGAAAGGAAGACGGCGATAGCAATGGTAAATGAGAATGGACTAACCAGTTTATTACATAATATTATCAAAGATAAGGCTGAATGAAATCTCACACCTGCGAGAAAAAGGTTAATCGGCAAAGGTAAAACAAAAATTTTGGACAAAGATGAAAAGAACGTGGATCCAGCAAGTAAATAATGGAATGGAATCCGACACATGGCAGAGCTTTCGATACCAAGGTGACTGGAAAGAGTGCTGTAATATGTGAAGGTGCTGAACAAAGAACTTGAGGAAAACTGCGCACGAGAGGGTTCTGTGGGGGAAAATTGTCAATAACGCTAAAACCCATGGTCGAACAAATATTTAGTATTTGTTCGACCATGGTAAAAACTCACATAGGATTGCAACGCCGTTGCAACCAAACAACATATGAACAATTTACATGTCTCTACATTTTTATATACTTAAACGTTTTCTTGGATATAGGCACTTTTGTTATATGTACGCTAATTAGTTCACTATATAAAAGTAACATACTGGGGGAAAGTATTGCACTTAGGTGGAACATGTTGCTAAATTGTAAAATAAAAAATTATTTATTAACCAAAGTGTCTCTAAATAACGCACTTCGACAGACCAATAATGTGAGGAAGTAGTGGAAAATAGGTCCCCAAATAAAAACATTCATGGATACACACCTGTAGTATGCGGAGTGATGACTTCTATGAAACAGAGACATAACGATCGCTTTTATGAGTTCAAATCTTAAACATGGTGTCTCTTTATTATTTTCCAAATATTTTACGATACGCGGGGTATATCGAACTTCTCTTCATGTTCATGTTTTTTTTTTAATTTTTACTACTCACATCAACATCCTAGTATTTAAAGACTGTTAATGCCTTAAATTTTATGTTCATATAATGAGTAAACCGTCTGAAAACATTATTGATTTCATATTCTTAAATTTGGATATTTCAGTTTCTAAAAATCTGATCAAAAACTGGTCGGTTTTAAGTGGCTGCTTTTAGGATCGGTGGTAAGCTTTAGTAGCAGAAATAGACACACTTTAACTAAATATATATTTAAATGTAATATATTGCCTTGCTATAACGTGGTGGATAGTTCTATTTGGGAAATCTCGAAATTGTATGTAGTTAGAAGGTAAAATATACGAATTTTAACAAGAAATGTTTTCATACATCGCCGTTTCGCTTTGTTTTTTAAATGTCAAGTAAGTACATGATGTCAGCATGATACTCAAAGTGGGTGTTTGTGGTTTGAAATCTCCCTTCACTTAAACTGGTTAAGACAAACACTTTGAATATGCGTTAAAATGAATTTCAATGTTTTTAAATGATTCTACAAGGTATAAATTAGCGAACCTGAATTAATTTTATTTCGGAAATGTATTTACAGAAGAAATAATTCATATCGTTCGAATAATACCCATTCCTGCATTTTAACTAAATTTATTTCTACCAAAAAAGCAAGCGCAATACTACCTTCCAATAATAGTACTTTCATAAATTTAAAATTATAACTAGGGACGATATCCTGCTGCTTTACATTCCAACTATTGTTTTTCCCCTGAATTAATGACTCCCATATATCTTCGCTTTTGTTGCACAAACTGAAACACGGACGGACTAATAGAAATATTCGGTTAACATTGTGGGTAAATGCGTAAGAGATAAAATTAAAATCGGCAATATTTCACTGCAATTGTGCTGTTTTGCCGAAACTAAAATTAAATTTAAATCAACAATGCCTCGGCGTATAAGTCAAAAATCGTTTCACAAAGTTGAACTACAAAGTCGATTTCGGCTTACTTCATTGGAATTCAATGCCTTCTCTCTAATTTCTAATAAATTCCCGTCGAATCCTGCAAGAGAGGAGCATTATAGCGCGAGTTGAGGTTGCACAAAGCTTTTTACTGTACCAAAGTTGAATGAATTATTATAGTTTTATTCGTCGCCGTGGCGGAATGCTTGGATAATAAATTGAGCTTTTTGCGGATGTGCGAATGCATTTGTCACCTTTATTTTTCTTTGCGGCCTGGGAAATATTTTTACGTAATGCCTGTTCTTGTTGTATCCAAAAAAGCAAACACATTCGACGTGAAAACTTACATACTTAGGTAAATTGATGCAAGGTGGCTCGTGGACATTTATCTAGTACATCGATTAGAAGTTTAGCAATGAATAACTACACATTCAGTTATACAGCGTGGTGATAAAGTTCCGCACAAAATTCATAATTTTGTAACTTAAAGCTTTTTGGAAAACCCCAAAACGCGGCAGTTTTATTTTTTAAAAGGACACTTCCTGCATAAATATTTTTCTATCGGCTTTTGTATCTGCGGCCTGACGTCATTTTTAGTTGTTTCAAATATAGACAGAAATCATATCTATATTGATTTAGATTTTCTGCGTTTTTTGGTCAGTTTCAGCTCTAGCATTTCTTTTTCCATACAATGAAGATCCTGATTTACCCTACTTAAGCATTTGTTTTCAACATGACGGAGTTCCTCTCCATTTTGGTGTACAGGTCCGGCAGCTTCTTGACGATATGTTCTCTGATAGATGGCTATGTCATTTAACACCGCTAGATTTCTTCCTATAGGATCATGTGAAATCGTGAGTTTACATGAATAGACCATACAATTTAGACGATTTAAGGCGTCGGATTCGTTCAGAAACGGAATATATCAGCCTGGAATTTATTAGCGAGGGATACAAAGTGTTTACACAGGTGCTGGTTAATGATTGACAATGTTTACACTTTCCTTAGGTAATTTTTATTATAATGTTTTCATTTTAATTAAAAATAAATTCTGAAGGTTTTGAATTTTGTGTATTTTTCTAAAAAAAGTTGTGTTATGTGTACTAATTTTTTTATACTATCCAACTGGCGAGGAGGTCTTTCAAAATAAGAAGAAATGGGGTTGACATTTTAAAAAGTTAATGATATGTGCAAAATGTACATGCAAAATATTTGATCTAACAATAACCTGGCAATAAATACATCCTTGATTGTCCACAATAACAGATTTCCTAAGCAATCATGAATTACGCCAATAATTGTGTTTCTCTAAATGTTCCATTTATCAATTAATAATGTGTTATTAAAATATACTTTCTTAATTTTACGAAATAATTTGTAAACAATTGCGGAGGAATCAAGATTAGGAGTCCTTTATTGAGATCGTTATTGTTTCTTCCGAATTAATGGAATAATTAGCAGCACACTGCTAGTCGTCTTTTACTTACTAAATATGAATTAGACCAACATTTGTTTATTTATCTGCAAAAATTCTTCAGTCGCATAATACAAATATCAAATACTTAATAACTCAGTAGCGTTGACTCATAAAATATGTAGTTATTTGTTTCAAATACTCAAATATCTGATTGAATTGTTCAAACAATGGGTAATTAATATGCTACTTTAACATTTACTTGTATCTCCATAATAATTGTTTAATTTAAGTGTTTGGTAATTTTTTAATAATAGATTGAAACGTATTTAACTATTTCTCAAGCAGAATGAACTATAATATAATATAATATATGAATAATAAATTAATAGTGTAAAAGTCCGTTAAATCAAGATTTCAATAATTTTTTATTTTAAATTCTTAAATAATAATGTACTAGTTAAATGAAACCAATAGTCCTTTCGCAATGACGTTTTGGCGTGACCGATTCCGTGCAGCCGGTTCGGCGCGAGGACTATTCGGCGTGAAGACAATTCGGTATGAGGAACTTTTCGGCACGAAGACGCTTCGGCGCGAAGTCGTAGAAGCGGTTAGAAATAGTTGTTTTAAACGATCAAAAATTATTTAAGATTTTTATTAGTGAAAACTGAAATTCTTCCAATTATATTTGTAAAATATGTTAGATTTCTATTCAATATTTATGTTATTAAGGGATTAATTAATATATGTATTAGGGTCAACTTTACGGAGGGCGAATAAAAATTACTGAATTTTAAATTTAAATACGGTTGCAGAGCTTTTGCATTTCATTTATACAGTTCCTGGGTAAATAAACAGCGAATACGACTTGAACTCACTGGCGGCGACAGGCAGGTGACATGCAACAGATAATAAAACACAGACTTAATGATCTGTCAGTAAATATTGGACAGTTGTACTCACCGGGGTCCTCCAGCCCCCTGCCCCTGGATTGGGACTCGAACAGGATTCGGATGCTCATTTGTCGGTTAGTTGCTGTGGCTGCAGCCATACCTTCTGGTACACCAATCCTCCAGAGGAATCCAGCTTATGGACTAAGTCCATAACCAGTCTATCTATTAGTCACAGGAATCGAGGGGGGGGGGCCTCAGCCCCACATGCAAAGGAGACAGTATCATTAGTGTCCTCACCCCCGCGTAAAAGTCAGTCGATGCCATCCTGACATTATTGTTGCGTTCACAATAATAATAATAATTCGACGTAGGCACATTTTCGATGCAACCTCTGCCAACTGACTACCCCCTATTACTGTTTCCAACAACTACTTACATAGACACACCAATCTTGCATAACAACCATAGTAGGACCCAACGCTTGTAAACCACATATAGTACCAAGTAGATAATACGTAACCATTTGGGTAAAACATATGACACTTCGAGAGATATAAACCGTATATAATACCAAGCAGATAATACGTAACCATTCTGGTAAACACATATAACACTTTATGGGATATAAACCATATATAATACCAAGTAGATAATACGTAACCATTTGGGCAATCAGTTAGCAGGTTCGCAAACGCTATTAATTAGCTATCACGCCAAAGATATGCAAGCTTACGCCTAGCTACCAACACTGCCCCACGTAGACTGCCGCCGCTGACCCCTCTTAGCACTCCGCCACACAGTCTTTCCTTCTATAATTCTTCCCAGCTGTTATAAAGCCAAGAGCAGATATGTATATTTTAGCAAATATTTATCTGTTGAGTGAACATTCAAGTAATACTCACAGTTGGGGCCTCGGTGGAGTAACGTGGGAACGCGTTGCCACTCGAGGTCACAGCGAAATGTGGCCGATCGGCTGAGGCGTTCGAATCCCAGCTGGGACGACCGCATTCCGGTTAGTTAGTAGAAATGCGAAAGCGGTTCCGGAGGGGGGGAGCGATAGTATGAATTATTATTATTATTAACCCGCAACATCCCATTGTTGAGCAAGGGCCTCCCCATAAGGGGGGTTGTAGATCTACTGTCCCATAGCGATCAATCCTCATCGGAGAGAGGCGCCGCGTTAACGCAACCTTCGGGTCACCCATTCAGTACTGGCCGGAGCCAACGCTGCCTAAACTTTTCTAATCGTACGTAAACGGGGGACAAGTGTGCGCAACCTGGGACGTGTAGTATGAATGAATGAGAAAAAAAAGTAATACTCACAGCAGGCAAAACCCGTTGCCTAACATGTGGATATTTTAAATGACCAATGATGAAATATTTTAAGAAATTCTCTTAAATAGAAAATATTTTTAAACCACTACGTTGAAGCGGTCCATTGACGCTTTCAAACAGAAATGGGAATGTACCTTCCAGTTTTATGCAAGTTTATAGATGGATTAGGTGGAATCAAAAAGGCCTTGAGTCACAAAAAATAAATAATAAAATATATCGTGATGACATCCACATAAAAACAGTAGTAGGTGGTTACGCAAACGAAAATATAATATAACTATGTGCGTGAATTATCTTACAATTATTAGTTGCTTATATAACTGCAGAATTGTTATGTATTATTTTATATAACATTTTACAACAATTGATAAATGTATATGTACATTTTATGTTTGCAATAATTTGGCATAATTTTGGATCATTTTCTATCAGTATGTAATTTAATTGTAAAGTTATCCCGTAAAATATGTATACTTGCGCCGAAATGTCCTCGCGCCGAAACGTCTTTCGTCGAACCGTATCAGCGCCGAAACGGGGTCGCGCCGACATGAACTCGCGCTACTAGGTTTGATCAGTTATCTAAAACCATTGGCTAATCCTACAAGATCGACTGTTTCGATAGGCAGTTCAATTCAGACATCGTCAGTTATTGATACTTTTGCTAATTATTTATTTAGTCTATAATGACATTTACGTTGGACGCAAACAACTGCTTAAAAACTATTAATTTTCACACAAACCAACCATCATTAATTAATACAATATCAATCAGTTCATTGCTTACCGGTTACCCAATCATTATTCCAAATTCACATTTATTTTTCAAATAGTAAATACTGTCATTATTTCCTTACAATGTAAGTGATACAATTGAATATTACTTTTATAGGTTCGCCGGACAAAGAATTAATCATCAAGCATATATTAATTGCCAGTGAATTCGATACAATTTTTTTTTCTTAAAATAATATTGATACAATAGTAGCATGGTTAATCGATCTTTTAAAAATGTTTAACTCCTTAATGCATATACACTAGCATTCTGAGATGAAAGAGATTTAAACACGGTTTGAAAGTAAATTTCGTACATTATTCTGCGCATAGCCTTATTTATACCACTCCGTCTTTACCATCTGCTTCCTCCCCTGCTAGCAAATTTCCAATAAAAGCTCTGTGTTTGAAATTAAGAAGGATGGATATACAGGGTGTCCGAGATAAGATTATGTATATGAGGAAATATGTGTCCCTTATGAAAATGTGTAGCTTTTCAAGCATTTCTCAAAATATATTCGGTAATATCTGAATATTTGTCTTTTTCAAAAATGTCTAATAAGTTTCTTATTATTAAAGTTATGCAATTAACACTCGATTTTCTTAAATAGACATACACAAGGAATTCAATTCTGGTATGGGTTTTTCGAAAGCTCAAAATGTATAGACTAGTGTGGAACTTTATAGTAGTACATTTCGAAGGAATTTATATAGGGGTGGGTAAATCATTGATTGGACTAATTGAACAATCGATGACTTAAATCAATTATTTTTGAATTACTCGATTACCTAATTAATTTTAGATTTTTAATTTATTAATATATTGATGCATTATTTCGTTTACATTTATTCACTTCTTCCCGTTACGATTAATTGCTAATTTTTTATTTCATTAATTGATCGAATCTCTTAATTTATTTATAGACAACTGTTTATTGTTTTTCAGAATTGCAATTATGCTTTAAAAGATAAAGTAAACTAATTTTGATATGCAGATTTCATCATTTCAACATGTGTTAGCGAGTGCCAGTCGTTTTAAAATTTTCCAAAGTCAATAAATAGAAATTTAAATAAAGATTCGTACATAATTTTTAAAGATCAAAAGCGGCAACTGTGAAAGGCATAACATAAAAGCCATGGATGATTAATTTTACGGTCGTGAAAATGTTCTCCTTTTAGTTAAACCACGATTTCATTAGCTAGTAAATTGAAACAAATATTCTACATCGGATATAATTAAAAGGGATTGCAAAATCGATTAAGAGAATGTCGAGATGCAGGTGTTTATAATAAAGAAACTGTTGGCAAGAAATGAAAAGAGCAGTTTAAATTACAGCATACAATATTGTCTAAGATATCCATCACGCAATTAACATTCTGTTATTTTCAACCCGCACGTTTCCACACACGCCTTCTCATATTTTAGGCCTTGTATTTCAGCGCTTCCCAATTTGCCTGACAAGCAACGCCCCTCCCATTCTTTCATCTTTCTTCCGAGTATAATTTCTCACAATATTCTAGTTTTATTGTGAACTTTCCGCAACAATTCCGTAATTCCGCTTAATGTTGGGAAATTAGCTTGTGCTAGAGACAGAAGTGGGTTTCTCACGTGTTGCAGCTCTTCCCTGTAATTTGTTTTTCAGTGGGAAACCTAGTTATGCTTACCAACGTTTATAGCTTGGCCCATTCGGAACGCATTTCTCGCCGACTTTGTAAACACTTTTCCTAGTTGAAATGGTTTGAATCCTGGGTATTTAGTAGCCTTTTTAGTAGCTGGAGGTAGTTAAATATTTCACGTAATGATATTTGTTTTACACTAATTTTATTTTTTGTTCTTTACTGTTCTACACTTACTATAACAAACCCACAATAGATATCGTTTTAAATTTCATCAGCTCTTCAACTAGTTATTAGTGATCAAAATACTGAAATCACCCTAACGTCGTGAACGAATGAGAAGAAAGAGAAATCGGTTTAAATATTTATAGAGAAATTAGCATGAAACTAGTGAACCTAGCTATGGTCTCCACCGGAACCAAAATAATACAACAAATTAAGTAAAAATATGTAGTTTTGTTTTTAATTCGTATAACAATCTTTGTAAACACATTTGCTATTGTAATTTTCTCTAAAATAAATTTCATTTTGTTTACTCATATTTGCTTGTGTGTACATCAAAGAAACTCAGATGACAACCTTTTTTCAACGATGAAATATCCGTATAAAAGTGTTTTACTACTGCACCATTCGCTTCGAATTGTTACTGCTAATAAGTAAAGGTTGGGCTTATATACACGTGGAATGCACAAAATTGGCAATGCATAAAACAAAAATATAAAAACATATGCATAAATATGCGAGGTCATCATGATTGAGGAAAAGGTCAGACGCTGGTGCGGGAATTTTGGACATGGCCGAACAAACGTGCACGATGAGGAATGAAACAGGAGAGCATCCGCTGTTTTTGTGAAGATTGGCGTTGCGTTGTTTTTGGAAATGACTGCAAATGTTACTCAAATTTTACCTGCAGTACTATATGCAAATGGCACATACCCTTGTGTGAGGTGGGTACCAACGATGTAGACGAATGTTTACGAAAAGCAACAAATGCCTTAGTGATGACCATCTTGCATTGCTACGAAACAAATGGCGAGGAGTACCTAAATCACATTGTGACTGGCGACTAGCCTTTGTGAAAGTTTACGATGTGTACTAAAATAGCCCTTTATATTATACTGAAACTTATTGAGTGATAATTTTAGCAGAAATGCAAGATTTTCCTTTGTGTAATTAAACATAATATTCTACTGGAAACTAAAAATTATTCTTACAACTACTCAGTAAAGTATTTTGAAAGCAATAAAGTTGTAAT
>JABXWE010044236.1:0-17254 GCA_014611495.1 Limonius californicus | reverse complement strand
GACAATCGTAAACCATGTAGTGGAACTTCTCTTCTACGTTCGGCGGGTTAGGTTAGCCTCCTGCCCGGCATACGTGCAAAGACGGCTCACAGAACCTACTCTATTGTAGGTAATTAACAGGCCATGTACCTATAATCAAAAGAAGAAGAAGAAGAAGAAGAAGAAGAAAAGGAAGAGAAAGAAGTAGAGGAAGAGGAAGAGGAAGATTAGGAAGAGGAGGCGTAAGAGGAAGAGGAAGAGGAGGAGAAGGAGGAGGAACAGGGACAGGGGCAGGGGCCAGTGGCAGGGGCAGGGACAGGTGCAAAAGTAGGATCAGGAGCAGGAGCAGGAGCAGGAGCAGGACTAGGAGCAGGAGCAGGACCAGGAGCAGGACCAGCAACAACAACACGAACACGAACAAGAACAAGAACAACAACACGAACACGAACAGGACAAGAACAACAAGAAGAAGAAGTACTTTGTTTTCCTAAATACGATGCTGGATTTAATATGTTGAAATCCCTATTCAACCATACCAAACATTAGCTAAAGCTTCATTAGACATTTTAAAGTTGCTTTCAGTTTTTCCTACAGCCGGTTTTCCCCTGAAGTGGTAGTTTTTTTCATCAACTTCGCGTCCTAAAAGAAAAAGGGTGGGCCGGATTGTCTGAATCAGCCTGTATATTGCATATCTTAAATGGAAAAAAATTTAAAACTCTTGTATATCTAGATGAATAAAAGCTTACAGCTTTTTTCGCATTACTTCAGGGGGTGCGGGCGTCCCTTACATACTAACCATTCATGCAGCATGCACCCTAAACTTAACTAAGTGAAATACGGTCGCTTCACCTGGGGTTCGACCACGCGCGCATTTTACTGTGACCTCGACTGACAGCGCGTATTCGCACTGCTCCATCGAGGTCCCTAAATGCTTATAGCTATAATTGTTTTTCAAACATCGCATACATTATTTATACATTAATTTGCAGCAAATGATTGAGAACCTTCTAAATAAGACTTTTGAGTCGTCTTGGCATTTTAAAAATGGTTTTTGCCTAAGGAAACCACTAACGGCGTTACAGAATAAATATCACAATCAGGGATAGATAGCTGACAGAACATCTTTCATCTTATAATAAATACAAGATTTTGGTCGTGAAAAGGCTTGCTTCTACAATGAAAAGTTGTCAAAACTGCTTTGGAAAAACTTTCAATTCTCGAAAAAAGACGTTTGTTGAAAATTTTAAACATAGCTACAATAAACAGCACACACGCAGGGTATTCTCGCACTACCCTACGAATTTACCAGAAAACATTTTTTGTAAGTGGTACTGCAGAATTAAAATTCCAATAATATATTTTGCGATAAGCTATATATCTATGTATGACAACCATATGCCTCAAATACATTGTATTTTTCCTTTTATATATAAGATATTATAGTTACAATAAATGTTTCGTGCTTATTTAATAATTTGATCAATAAGTAATGCAATGATTTTTGAATTACGGACTATTATTTTCGTGGACGCTCACAACGCTACAAAAAAAGCGTACAACCAAACACATACCATAGACTTATGTAAACAAGTAGGAGATATTTAAAACAAATATATACCTTAAGCTTGGCGATTTTAACGGATCCAATCATCTACCACTTGAGAATAAATACACTAGATCGCGAAGCATTCGGTTTACTTTTAATTTAGTACAAAGGAACATGTGAGTTAGTTCTTTTTGTCATGGTTATTTAAAAACATTGGAGGTCTTTCAAAAATCAGCAGTTCTCAGTTAACATTTATGAAGATTTAAAGCATACAGTTAATATAACATTACTGTGCGTACAAGTCGCCATTATAATCAATGGAATTGTCAAGTACAGGGCCGCGCAGTTCGAGATATTAAATAAAACAATAGAAAATAAGAAAAGAAGCTAATATTTAGGTCCGTTACATTTAATAAGGAATTTATTTGCAAATTAACATTTTCAGGATTACACAAAAAATTCTAAACTTTATGCAAATATGAAAGTTCGCATATTAGCATGATAAAATAACCAAGTAATTAATTAATCTACATTTCTTACATTTATACTTTTGTATAACTGCATACTCCCGTTTTACGATACAAAATTTTTTTGAAATGCTATGTTTTGGAAACTCTTTTTAACTATTGTGGAAAACTTTCAAGTCACCAAATTCAATATATATGGTGTCAATTTAAAAACGTATAATGTGTTATATCTGTCAGTAAAAAAGGTATTGAACTTTTCTAGAAAACGTTTCTACAACATGGAAGGGGAAATCATAATGACTTATAATGTGATCTCCCCCATTCAACCCCACAGGCCCTAGGTACCCCCAAAACATTTCTGTGGTAACACCCCCTTTGTACCTTATTGAAAAGCTGTTAGAAAATGCTAGTGAGTAGTAGTGAACATTTTTCCCCGACTCATTTCGGAAAATATAAAAAAACTCATAAGGTTTCCAATTATTATAAATACAAATGTAAGATATTAAATGAAATATTCAAAATGAGTCTCAATATTATCTAGACAATAGTAAAGTCTACTCTTAAATTTTCTCCGAATATTTTGGAAGGTTTTATTGTGGATTAGCTCGGCACTTATGAACTATTCGTTGTCGCAGTTGTGCAACGGACTAAGGATGACCCCATAAAAAGCATTCTAATGGGGTAAAATCTGGAGATCTTGGGGGCCATTGTATTGGTCCTATTCTACTAATCCATTGTCTTAAATAATGTTAATTACAATAATTGGTTCAGATCCTTTTGATTTTTTTTTTCGTACACGAGTTGGGAGATAACCAAAGTTGCTACTACCAAATAACATTTTTTAAAAGCTTTTCAGCGAGGTGTCACAAAGTGGTTGTTGCCATTTAGAAATTTTTTAGGGTACTAGAGCCTAAGGGATAGAATGGAACAGGTTACCTTAAACGCCATTATGATTCCCCCTTCATATCTTCTTTAGTTCCAAAGATATTACACGATGTACGTTTTCAAATTGACACCCTGTATATTTGATCCACCATTTTATATTACCATACAAATTTAAATGAAATTGTTTTTTAATTATATAAATATTATTCGAAGAGATAAGTCATTCACCAAGTTAACAACTGAAGTCCAATGGACTTATCTCCAGAAGTATTTCTCAGCTAAGTTACTTTAATTAGTTCAAGTTCCTGTTGAAGATGGCAACTTTGTTGCCGAAATACGCATTTATTTGTTCTAAATATCTTGGTGGTAAGGGGATTTTCGAAGTTTATATTAATAGAAATAATTACAAACACGATAACATTAGAACCGTCTCATATAATATAAAAACTATGTCTAAATTATTGTTAAAATTTGAAGGTGAAACGTTCAATAATTTTAATGTCATTCATTTTAATAATTTAAAAATGTTAACAAGGCAGACATTTTCTTGAAACGCCCCACGTTCTGTTTACATTTTTTTTCCTTGGGGTTGGTCTTTTGTTACATGCACCGCGGCCTATAAGTCCTATTGTGGCCCTAGTATTTGCTCTGGGCTTCACGTTGGGAGTCCTGTTTCCCCGAAAAATATAAGCATTGTCTTGATGGAAGCCTCTTCGATCATGCCCGATTCCAGTTCTGGTTCCCCAAAGCATCGTTGTATGCGGGCCGATAGGCCTTCGCAGTAGCACAACCAGTGAAGAGGTATCTCTTCTTCCTTTTCAAAGACTCGCTTGCTTTATCAAGGAAAGATGTTGTTTCAGATGATTGCATCCAGTAAGGATGTCTGTCAGCTATCTTATTTTCTCCCTTCCTACATTTAGGAGTTCTTTTGTCGTTTTTCTGGATGGTTCTCTGATGAGAGTGTCTGAGTGCCTCAACCCAAAGGGGTCGTCCCATTAGTCACGGTGAATTCTTTTTAAACATTTTCTAATTTGGTCCCTAGCGATAGCATACACTAACCTGCAGGTAGGTTCTGAACCCAGCGACGGTGTTTCGTTTTCATGTTTTGCTAGTTGGTCCATTGTCATATTCTGCTTGGTGTCTTGGCACCCAGTATATGCCCTCTGAATCATAATTTGAACGCAGGTAAGGTCTAAGAGTTTCTGTCTGAAACACGGTAGCATAGCGTCACACATTTATGCTTACATCATCGCCCGTTCTAGCTTCTAATATACCAATCTCTGTCCCATTTTAAGTTCTTTGTCGATTGTTACGGGCCACACGAGCTTTTCCGTCGACCCGCAACAGGATAGGTGGAAAAAGTCCCACACCTTAGCTCAGAGGAGTAGGGGGAGTTCACGTGAATCGCTTACGGGAGAAAATCTTCCTAGTTGTGTATAGAGTAAGTCAAAATTAGGGGGCACCACCTTCGAAATACAGCTGATTGTAGGTCGGACTCACTTTATTGTGCCTCCCTCCTGTTTATAAAGCTTGAAAAATTCATACACACACAAATATAGAATGCACAATAATAAAAGAAGCAATAAATTTTAAAACACATATAATCAAACTATTAGAAATGACCCAATACAAAAAAAGGACAGCAAATAATAATATCGTAGTTTAATAATACAAACTGTTGATTTGAATGTCCAAGAAAAAAAACTCGCCGCCGCTGGTGTACGTCATTTACATTTTTCAAACAACTACGCGACCAGTAACGCCGGAGCTTACAGGAATGACACAGGATATATAAAAAAGTACTCTTCACATTTTGTAGTACACAAAAAAAGATAGTCGGCGACTGAAGGTCGCTTCTTGTTACATAAAAAAGGTTCAATTACGTTGAAATTTTGCAAGCTGACGCGAAAAATGTTCTTTCTTCACAGCACAAAAAACTTAGTTATTTACCTTGAATTTCGATGAAGGCAGGCACAATTTTGTTCACAATATGCGAGAAAGACTGGATGGAATGGAGTCAACATCAAGGGCCAAAACTTCGATGCGTTCGTCGCACCGACGGTACTACCAGGGCGACAGGAACTGGGCTAGATATTAATCCGCCAAAGGCGATCGGCAATTTTAAAATAAATTGCCTTTCCAGGGATAAAATCCAGTGTGTTTCTATAAATCCGACATTTGTCGATATTTTTTTTTCACCCCACGGTAAAACAGCGAAACGAAAATCACACATAATGGTCACCCATCGAAAAACCCAAGCCGCCCCTACGGCACTCGACTTATTTACGGCCCCCCGTAGATAGAATTTGGAAAGTCCGGAGTCAACGAAGATGGCGGACTGACTAAAGAACTCAACGCAACGGGAACTTGGATTCCCCAAACAGATTGCACCACATGGAGAAATTTGATGCAATTGTTCCAGAACGAAAATAACACGTGCGACTTCTGAGAGTAAACATTTCCGAGAATTGTTTCTAAACGACAAATCTAGTCTACAAAGGGCAACTCCATGGCTTTGCGGAATCGGCCCCTCATAACTCAATCTTAAAAGAAAAATAACGAAAACTGTAATCGACGTAAGAAGATGGCAATTAAAATAACGTTTATAATTCCTATGAAGCGGCAATTAGAGTACGACAATGCAATGGAGCGACAAAATTTAAATGAACATAACACCATCTGTGCATCAGACGTGTCCATTACCATTTACTCGAAGCTCATCCGCGCCCCTGTCGGTTTGCCCACTTTAAACGGTTTTCTGAACTGAAATACAGGTTTGTCTGTCTGACTGCATCTGTAAGAAGTGGCTTTTTTGCAGGTGTTTGAAGATCTCGGTACGGTTTTGGAGAGAACCAGTGTACCTGTCGTATGCATTGGTTCTCAGCCGATGTGCCCTCAGTTTTGCCTCCGCCTTCACTCTTAGGTGAAGTATTGGCAAGTCCAGAAGGACTTCCAATGCGGGAGTTGCCGCTTATTTAGCTTCCTTTCCTGTAACTTCAGTTTTGTACCTCCAAACTAGAGATGCGTAGGTGACTGTGGGAACAATCACTCTCATGTATAGACAGTATACCATTTTGGGACCCAGCCCCAACGTCTTTCCAAACATTCGCGTAAAGAATGCCCTCTGGCTTTGTTGGCGATGTATTTCAAATGCTGTCTATAGGTTAGTTTGGCATCGAAGACGACTTCCAAATACTTCACTTTTTCTGGCATCTGTATGTTTTTCCCGAATTTATTGGTTTTCTAAAATTTTTTCTGGGTTTACCGCGAATTTTTTGCACCATTTTTTAAAGGATTTTAATGCTGCCTGCATTCTTTCGGACGCTCTGCTCTGAACGTTGTCGCTCATGAGAATGGTTATATCAGCATATCCCGGTGCATAAATATATCTCTTTTTCAGATTTCACAGCAAGCCACCACGAAGCACCAGAATAGGGGCAATAAGACGCCCCCTTGTGGACAGTCCCTTGTCACCGACACTTCTACGGTTACTTCATTTAGAGTAGTCGTTAGGGTTCTATTTTCCAGCATGGTTCGTATCTAGATAACATTACAGTATGTGGTAGTTTATTGAGGACACATATCCGCACTTATAATAAAGTACAATAATGTAAAAATGTATTATAAAGAATACTGACAATAAGGAGTTATCCTTTAATTCCCTAGCAGCACTGATAATTTTCTCAGATGTCATCACTAAAATTAGTTCTGCTTTCTGTGTTACGAAACAGTGTTACATTCCTATTCAGTCAATATTTGCAAATTTGGCACAAAGTATTCCAAGCAGATTTCTATTGTATATCACCAATGAATGTTGCCTCCATTGTAGAAAAAACGTTTGGTTGCAAATACTTTCCATTCTGATAGACGCCATTTATTTTTGTAGCAATAAAATCTTCTTCTTCAACTGTGTATAGGCCAATGGCCTGTTAATTACCTACATTTGCACCTCTTTGCACGTATGCCGGGCAGGAGGCTAGCCTAACCCGTCGAACAGAGAAGAGAAGTTCCACTACAAGGTTTACGATTGTCAAAGATGTTGGTGAGACAATATAATAAAATCAATATCATAAAAATAATTGTTTTTTGAGATCTTACAGAAAAAAAAACCCAAAAATAAAATCACCCGAAATAATAATGATTACCTACAAAAATCGTTTAACGTGTAGTTGTCAAATGTCACATACTAACCGAATAGTCTAAACCAGGGATGAGCAACCCGCATGGCCGCACGAGGCCCGGCTCACTTTTTCTTGCGGCCCGTCAAAGCTTTACTTTTTAACTTTTTAAATATATATTTCTATGTGTTACATTAGAAAAAAGGCCATTAAATTACAAAAAATATATGGATATATTTTAAAGCAGTTCCCATTTTATAAAAACTGCACTTTTGAGGAAGCCATTCACAAAAATCGTGCCTACGTACATAATCCGCTGGTTGTAAACCTTGAACGTGGAAAGGGTGTAGTCCCTGATCCCGCAAAATCCGCCAAACAGTAGAATAGCAAACGCCAGTTTGTAACGCAAGTCTTCTAGTGCTAACACTAGGACTTTCCTCCACTAATTCCAAGACATGCTGTTTTACATTAACAACATTTCTGCTCTTGGACGACCGCGATCATAGTTTTGTGGTTGATACGTGCCATAATCCCGTAAATGTTGGACTGTTCTAGTAAATGTACGGCTGTTTGGAATGCGATGGTGAGGATATCGCTCTAAGTACATTTGTATTGCCCTTAGAGCGTTTCCTTGAGCTTCCCCGTAAATAAGAACAACATCAGTATGTTCAATGTTCGTAAAATTTTCCATTTTGGTAGAAACACTGCTTGCCAGCTTCAACAACAGACTGAATAGAAATTACTGACCTACCTAATAGTATTGGTTTGTGGCAGGTGATAAGAAAGTTTTCTGCACTTCTATATTACTTTCCTATGCATAACATGTCTTTGAACTCACGTTTTTGTAATTTTCCTGCGGTATTCAAACAATTTTAGGTAAAATTTTCAATTATTATTTTCTCATATCTTAAGGGTCGCGTTGCCAAGGAAGTGTTTTTTTTAGTTTGTATACATTGTAATCTACCATCGGATTTAATATTTGTACCTAATTCTGATACACCCTGTATAGACCAACAGGTTGCAAAGTAGCAATGCCAAACTTTTCATTAAAATTTGTTTAAGATTTTTACCATAATAATTACTTTTTGATTTTTTTTATACTATTTCTATTATATGTTCTATTTGTGTTTTTTTTTTATAGGGTTGTTATTATGTTCATTTTGTTAATAACGAGAAAATTTGTGTTGATCAACTAGTGTTTATATTTTAATATGTTTCCTATATGCGGCCCGCACAACATTTTTAAATTTGTAGTTGACCCGTTGTAAAAAAAGGTGGCTCATCCCTGGTCTAAACTGAACACGTTGCATATAAAATTAAAACATGCGCTTTCCTTGACAGAATTTATCCACAGCTTACTTAAAACCAAGCTTTTCTTGAATATCACTGCATTGCTATGTAATAATATATAATCGTTTTTTGTAAGTTTTGACAGGATATTTGTAAAAGAATTAGTAAACAGTCCCCAATTGCCCTAGTCCACCACTAACGACTTTTTAATCCACGCGACCAGAAAACATTTGACCAATGTGAAGGAAACTAAAAAGCGAAACCTGGCAAAAAATTCTGATGGTATCGAAATCACAGAGCCTTTTCTCGGCGTTATTTTAAATAGCTAGAAACAAGGAGGACCTTCAAGGCACGACGATGTCGCGCATCATTGGCCCATTGTTCTTGTTAACAACGGTGTCGACATGCTCCACGTCTTCCCTGCTTGTGTTCACTGCTCATCCACCGATAAGCTTAATTATTAGAAAGAAAATACTTTGTTTTGTTTTAGGTAAAGCAAAAAATAACCGAAGCAGCTCTTCGTTTAACGAGTTTGCAGCTGCACTCCGATTATGCTTGGCTGATTAAAATATTTAAAGTAACAACGTTGCAGTTGCAAAATGGATGATTATTTTAGTTACTTCCTCAATTTAACGAAAGAAAACAAAAACAAAAGTGCTGCAGGCATTACTGCAGAATTGAAGGTGGCATGCGCTTGTGATTGCGCAATTTATTTAAGTTACAGCTTCCGTACGTTGTTGATTAACATAACAATTAAAGTCCGAACGTGTACGCTAGGTTGCGTTTCGTAATACGATTCGGATCTAAGGTGGCCATAATTGCGGCTATAAAATAAACCGCAGTGTGTACTTTCAAGAAATTTGTTTCAATTAAGGCCTTAAACACCGCCCACTTGCCACTCATGTAGGATAGAACCGTTAAAATTTACTTCCCTGTTGCAAATTAGAAAAGTTTACAGCGAACAATAATTAAACTTTAAGATTAAATTGGCATTATTTTTCCTGCGGCCGGTTGGGTTTCTTAAAGCAGTGGAAATGATTGCCTAGTATAACGCATTAAAGAATATAAGAAAATGAATATTTTTGAAAGTGCTCCAGCTATTATGCAGGAAGCTACACAGAGTCTGTAATTTTAACTTTTTTTTTTTACCATCGCACATTCTTATTTTCTAACGAAATTGAAGTTTAAAAACCTTACAACGGGAATAGAACCAAGAACTACTCCATTAAAAGTGGGTAGATACTTAACTTTAATGGAGCAGCTTCTGGATTTTCAACATCTGCCCCACTCCCACAATGTAATTAAAATAATGCACTTTTAAGTACATTATATTTAAACTGGGAACTTAATTTCACTGGCCAAACAAGTCCAAAGTTGGAATCTGATTCTTAAGTCACAAGAATAGGTTCTACGTCAGTACACGATTCAAGAATATAAAATCCAGTTGCGATTCCAAAATAAAGAATCACTTTTCGATACGATTTCGGTTCGATCAAAAATTATAATGTTTTACTTGTGATATTTCCCACAGACATGTCTGATTTATTAGTAAAGACCTGGTCCTTTATTCTACGTTCGAAGAAAGTTTCCCAAATTATATAAATAGCCGTTTTACTAAGAAACAAGAAGAAGGAATGCATTATTCCTTTGATAATTTTCAATTTAATATTTATGATTGAGTTCATATTTCCGTTTTTAACCATTCTGTAATCTACCAATATGGGTTGTTTTGCAACTTAGTTCACGAGGATAAAACTACAACTGTTTAGTGACCACCGGAATGTTCCTTTCGAAATTTCATAATACTCTAGACAAGTAAGATGCAATCTTTCGCCTACATAATGTCATGCAAATTTATTATTTTATAATTTGTTTATTTATTAGTTTTCATCGGCGGTAGTTGTCATCAAGAACGTTATGTGTAAAATATATGTTCAATATAATTTATTTATATAGGTCTTCTATATAAGTAGTTTCTGTGGTCTATAAACTTTGTAAATGCCGGATTCAGAACAATCGGAATACTATTTGTACGCTATATATGCCTCTTACCTGGTTTAAAATTGTATTTGTGTATTGGACGAATTCATGCTGTGGCATTTTTTGATAAATTAGTTGCCGAAAAAAGTGAAATAGTAAACGAGCAATTGCTTAAAAGTGCCATTTGAATAATTTCAATATCGTATAATTAAGAGAATATTGCATTTCTACTCGTCCAATGTAATGGGTACATTTCTTAAATGTACTGTGCAAAAATTATTTAATGGTTTTTTCGTACACACACAAACATTAAACTATATTATTAACAAGACTTAAACCTATTCCCAACAGAATTATCAAGGAAAGAATGGAAGTGAACGAGAATATAATGGAAAGAATAAAGAGGAAAAGACTAGTGTGGTATGGACATCTAAACCGCATGGAAGAAATTAGATGGCCACAGTAAATTCGGAAATGGTTCCCTGTCGCAAGAATGAAGAGAGGTCGACCCCCAAGAACCTGGGACAAGCAGTGCAAGAGGCAATATCAAGTAGGCAGTTAGCCCAGGAAGACAATGAAGACAGAAAAAATTGGCCTATTAGATGCGGGAAACGACGAATGTTGTAGCAAACCCGCTATATATTTTGCAGAGTTATAGCTAATTATAATAATACTATGAGGTTTTAAATAAAATAAACACAGCATATAAAATTGTAATACAGTAAATAAAATTGTGCCTGGTTAAACTTACTATGTTGGGAGCCATAAAAAGATTAAACTCTTAAACAAGATATCCTTTCCTATGTGGATATTAAACATATACACAAATTAATAAATTGTTTAACCAACACAAGTCAAATATTTTCTCAAACTTTTTAAGTTGATCTCAGGGAAACTGCTACAATTGGTCGTTCTATATAACTTTTCTGGCTGGCAACAAACACGCACAACAAAATAAAACATAGGGAAATTCATATTACCATTTCAATTATCAAAGTCAAATCACAATTATCTGTGCTTTCCCTTAACAAAAACATGTAAATTAATTTTTTTACACATAATTATATACAGTAAACAACTACAAGGTTTTATTTATTTGTTTTTTTAATTTTTTTATTATTATACGAATAATTCAGATGTGGCGGGCTACGCAACAATCTCCATCTCGTATGCAGCTCGTGGTCAGTTATACGGCGAGTGCGTTGTCCGTGGCATTTTTGTAAATAAACGTGGAAAACCGCAGTTGGTGATGTCCAAACACAGGAAACAGCAAATAGATGTACGCAGGTAAGTGTTTTCCCAATTTTAAATATCTAGTAATTGTCTTTTGTATAGGTAAAAGCGAAATCCACACACCTAACCTCGCAATTTTCTTTTTAATTATTTTGTTTCTAAATCCAATGATATTTTATTATTTATTACAGCACTTTTCATTTCGGCACACTTGTTTTATATTATTGCACTTTTTATTTCGACGAACTTATATCCTTATAAAATTTAATTATTTGACGTTTAATTTTCACTTGTCAAATCAAAACATCACACTAACGAGCGACACCGTTATAAATAAAAGACAATCGACCCACGCTAACTTTCAACTCTTCTCAAAATTCGTAATTTTCTCGATAAAATTCGATATGCAGAGGAAAACAACACTTTATATCGAAGATAAACGGGGAATTTATTCGCTTGATTACATAAACATGAACATAAATTATAATAATTTGACCCGCATGAAGAACGTACTTCCTCGTTGAAGGATAAAATGCAACTAACTTGCTTTTATAACAAAATATTTCTACAAAACTTTTTCCGTTGCTTTGATACGGAATAAAACTTTCAATTTTTTATGTCAACCCCAAAGGGTTCACCAATCAAATTTCATATCTAAGTTAACTAAAATAATTACAAATTTCTATAAACTACAATAACTTCCTTATAATTAAAGTTACATAAAAAAGGAAAACACCAAAATATTCCTAACAAATTTTCTCACAAATTGACATCTCATGCGACCTATTTCGAATAAAGCATAAGAAAGTTGACATTAATTTGTCAATTAATTAATTAAATTATTATAAACACATTCAAAGTTAATAAAAATTAACACAAACCTTCCTTACATACATAACAACATTATTTCAAACATATTTTTCTTTAAATAAAACTATTACATTCACAAATTAACATTATTATATCTAGATGTCAAAACCATTATGTTTTTACCAATAAAATTACAGCTCAAGAATGCACAGATAAGGTTGAAAAGTATCCTCTACGCTTTCCTAAAGATGAAGATCAACAAAAGAACTTCTTTTGAAACCACGAAGTCAAGTTATACAGAAACAAAGGACCTAATTTCTGGATCGGAAGCTAACAATTTACCACGTATTTGATTTAAGTGTGATTAAACAATTCACTTTATACATGGTATTAACAAAAATGCTGCCAGATTTATCATTTAGAAATGGGCAACGTGTTAGAAAATGGATACTGGCAGAAACATAGAACATCCGTGTTCCCGGTTTTCAAAATCTGCAGAAATATACAATTAAATAATATTGCTGGGCTATCTATCTGTTACATTATTTATCAGGCAAATGCAGAAGTTATCTTATCATATATCTTACCGTTTTCGAAACCACAGTGGTATATTAGTCAATTCGAATCACCATGTATAACTTAAAGTTTAAATACTTCATAAGTAGGATTCAAACCCTATTATATACCTACGCTTTTTATGGGTGACTGAAAATTTCACTCGCACGCTGCAACCCGCGGTTGCTCGGAGAGTACCTGAAACCCGCGGTTCCTCGGAGAGTACCTGAAACCGTCGGTTCCCCTGGGTTAATTCGCCACGTCACTAACTACTTTACACAGAATTCAAGTGGCACCCTTGTGAGGAACTGTCTTCAGGCCTCCCCGCAATAATTTCTCAAAGGCAATTAATTTTTTACTTTACCTAAACGTTTATGTGTATTACGATAACTCCTTTGTTTTGAACTTGAAGTTTGGGAACTTAATGAATGAATACAGTCTTAATGGAACTTCTACATTATCTACCGCATTCAACATCTCCTCCTACCGCGCCATTCAAGGTACTATTATTTCTATACTATTTGATGAGCTTGATACCATGCTAAACTAAACCACCGTGTTATTTGATAAATCATCTCATGTTTAAGAACTTTATAGAGTGAATGAGACATGTATCCATCCATTTATGATTAAACATCTGCTTTTCTCTGCTATATTACGACGAACTTCATATACATTTGGATATGTAATCTATTAGAATTTATTAAATTATTTTATAAATAATATAAACTTTCAAAACTTAATGCAGCAGCTTCTAGGGTATTGATTACTTTATACCTTATATAACTCTAACTAATATATATTTAATCACATTTTCCCTATATTATTAGTAATAGAATGTGTGTACGTTTCTTATTAGTTGTAATTTGTGTGGCAGAGCTTTGTAGGGTGAATGGGATTCAAAACCAGTTACGTTTAGCAGGTAAGCTTTTGAGCTTTATGGTACAACTCCATCTAATTTTAACGTAATGGAAATCGTGCATGCTGTGGTTTGAAAATTAAACTGCAGCTCGTTTCTTTAAATGGACACTCAAAAACTACAGATACTTTGGAAGATAATAGAACCTGATTTTCAGAGAGGTATTTTCTAGGTCTTCAGCTGTATTACTTTATCCTCAATATAACTAAATTTAAGATTTAAACTACGACATTGCATTATTCTGAAAATAACAATTGAAAGAACGAAAGGGATTCGAATTTACCGGGTCTCGACAAAAAATTAGTATTGGATCCTTCAATTCTTGCATCAATAACTATTATAATTGTTTTTGTTATTGTAAACTACATCCTGTTAGTTGTTGACCGCGTCTTCCTTCACCGTCCCGGTATAATTAAAATCACATAATTTTAATTGTTTGAATTCTATCTGTAAGAACTTTGTTGAACCTGTTTACAAACAAACAAGCTGTTTAAACAATGAACAGTTACATAACAAATGGTTACATGTGGTAAGGCCACAAATAGAAGACTGGTAAATTAGAATCAAACTAAATACAAAAACGGGCTTTTAAGTGGAACGTGTACGTAGACGTACCACTGGAAATTAACCAGCAATTTTTGGCGGAGGAGCCAAATGCCAAACTAATACGCAACAATAACTTCAACAAAGTTTTAATTAGTAAAGTTGTGATCAGCTACCGTTTAAAATTGTGCAGGTGTAAATGAACTCGGTAAAGACTTGTTAAGGTTGTGTAAATACTGAACCGGCAACAAATTTCAAAAAACTTTGTAACTTATATGGCTGTGATAATTATTCATCAGTCATTACCGAGAGAAATCGCATTTAGAGTGACAGCGAATTCATTATGTATACATAAAGGGGGTTTATTTATGTATTTTTTTGTCTTGGCGAATTGATATAAATCTGTAGCATATTCAGCGTGATTTAGTTGAAATATTACAGCAATTAACAATTGATTTGTATTTTGTGTATAACACGAATTAGGCAGTAGTGGTTCATTTTTTGCCATTGAAGGAAGAGCGGAGATAAAGTAGAACTGGGCAGGGCATCTAGCCAGAATAAGAGATAACAAATAATGCAGTTGTGCCCACGTGACGCAAAAAAGTAGAGTAAGACCGCCTACATGCTAAACAGATATTAAAGAACTAATGAAGACCTGGCAACAAATAGCAAACGATACAAATAATTGTAGAACCGAAGGGAGCCCTACATCCTGCAGTGGCTGGTTGTTTGATGATGACCGTATACTTGCCAAAAAAACAAATATAATCTTTGCTTTTCCAATGACCTATTTATTCAATAAAACGAAGCAACCACGAAGCCTCGAGAAATATGCATGATATATAATCATATGACGAGTCATGCAGGAAAGTTGGGCGGAAATTATCTGATGAACATAAATGATTCATAAATAGCATTGAAAAGTGATGTTTGCATAAATCTTAAAACATGTTGAAGCTATTTCGAGCAAAAATACGATTCCACGGTCAATGTCCGAATATTTATAAAACAAAAATTTATTTTTGTCAAATTTAATTGCTAGATATGTTATACTTTCATTACAATACAATACTGAAGAATTTTGGAGGAGCTCAACAAATATCCAAAGTTGAAAATTGAAAAATGGACGTTGTTGTCTAGACAAAAGACAAAAATGTACTAAAGCAAAGAATTTATTAGAATTGCTGAAAAAAAGAGTTTTCCGAGGAATCCTGGAAGAAGGGAAAACCGGAAGCAATTTTAAAATTTTAATTGGAAGCTTAGGTTATATTTGGTTTCGTTGGACATGGATTCTTAGGCAATTTTTTACTTGAAAAGCATTTTAAAATTATTTTAAGGAAGATGGTATAATGTGATTGATATTGCTGTCATGATTTAAAACTCATCGTAGGTTGCTGCCATGTAATTATTAATAGTAATTCAATTGTTCTAATTCTTAGAATTTGTTGTAAAGACATTCTGATCGGTGTAATTTGTGTTCTGCTCAGTTATTCCGATTTCCAATTCTTGTGATTTGTTTTTGTTCAATAATTATAATCTTCTGCGTTGACGTATTATTTTTAAATAATTTCATTCTTTTGTACTTTGTTTTGCTAAATACGATGTTTTTTTCCTAACCAAACTGGATTTGATATGCTGGTGGTATTGGGTGAATGCCTCCAAAATTATACTAATTGTTCTAATCTTCAGAATTTGTTGCTGAATTATTCTGATCCTGGTGATTTGGTGTTCTGTCCAGTTATTTCAATTTCCGATTCTTGTGATTTGTAGTTTGTTAGTTACGAAAACAGATTTAGTTGTATTTCTTTCTTCGTGACCGTGGAAATCTTAAAACAAATAACTTTAAACATAGGAAGAGGAAGAAGAAGAAAATAGAATAGATTATTTTTCTCAAATTTAATTTTTAATCAAAATTTCTTTATATTTTTAGTAAAATTTTTTATAGAATTGTTTTTAAATAAACTCTTCTTCTGATAATTACTATTGTGGATGTCAGAGGCAAAACAAGTACGGCCACAAATTCTAACACTTCGCACCCAACTGCTTGCTATTTGCGCCTAATTTGCGTTTTCGAAATTTTAAATGTTTTTGGGTTATTAAGAAAAACTTAAATGGTTTTTCAACAGCAAGCAACAATTTTTAAATTTATGTTTTGTTAATATTTTGTGCCCAATCTGCGCCTAGTTGCGCAGGCTAAACATGTTTTAAATTTTGATTCGTTTCCACGTTAATAAAGGAAATTGAGATAATTAATTTAAATTAATTAGCGCATGTGTAGTTCATTGGTTAGAGCATTGGACTCAGGTACGGAAGGTCGGGATTTCAAATCCCCGACTTGATGTCTGGCGGGCGGCCTACCCAGTCGCTTTAAATAATTGTGTACCTGCATTCGAATGAACAAGGGTTAATAATGAGGGTGGCTAATGCGTGATGCCCACCACATAACCACTTTTCATGATTTTGGCAGGCGACAACCAGGCGTGAGAGCACGGATACAGGAGCTCTGACCTTCCGCCCTGCAGGCCTCAACATTATTTATCAGATTAATTAAAATTCAAAAATTAAACACAACCAAGCATATTATTGTAATAACATTGTTTAATGAATCTATTTTATTGTTCAAATGTATTTATTAAACTGAATTACAGGAAAATATTATTCATGCTATAAAAAATTGCTAACTAATATAAAACGATATTGATATCCCAGTTCTAGCACATCTACAGGGGCAACGTTAAGATATTAATTAGTTGGTTCGGTTTAAAGTTTTTTGTTATCTTGAACATATTTTCGTTAGATTGTAATTGTATTTATAATGAATACTTTTATTGCAGTGTTGAGAGTATATATATACACAATAAAATTATCATTTTGCCGATTGCTGATCCCTTTCTGGGAATATTCGTGGGTACAATTAATCTATACCAAT
>JABXWE010044232.1:0-10245 GCA_014611495.1 Limonius californicus | reverse complement strand
GTCAAATGTTGCATATTAGCTAGTGCAGTTGTCTGTGCAAGGTTTCCCCTCCATATTTAATCATATCCGTTATTATATCGTTCGTATACGGTGTTTTTATTGTTTTTCGTGTCCTTTATGGCTGTTTTAATTTCATCCATTGTCGGTATTTCTACTTCTTCTTCTTGCCGATGGCGTCTTCCTATTATTTGTGTTCCTTTTTGTTCGTACACATAATGAAAAGGGGCACACATAACTCTTTGTTGATTTCTTTACAGAACGTCGTACAATGAATGCACACTATTATCCGACACTTTTGCGCGATAAAGTTAAGCAAGCAAATAGGAGCAAATGGAAGAGAAGACAAAGTTCTTCAAGATAATGGTTGCTCTTACACCTTTCCAAGAACAATTGGAACCGCAGACAAACTTCAGTGGGACCTTCTTCCGCATGTAACATGCAGTTCTGATTTTACTCCTTCCGAATTTTATTTGTTTCGTCCACTAGAAGTATTTTAGCTGGAAAAAAGACTTGAGTAAAATAATAAAGTTATCGAAGTTGTTCAAGAGTGGTTACGCATGCAACCCAAAGACTTCTTCCCAGAAGGTATTAGAAAGCTTCCAGATCGGTGGCACAAGTGCATCGCTAGGCAGGGGAACTACATCGAAAAGTAATATAGTTTTCATCAATGTAATATTGTAATGCCCAATTTTGTAAATTAATAGCTGTTTAAATTTGAATACTCCTCCTATAATTACTTTAAGGCTTTAGTGCAATTGCCATTAATATAAATATATAGCAACCGGGAATGTGAAGAAACCTCCTAGTAATCTTAATCCATTTTAATGACAGCTAGGAAGAGTCCGGATCGATGGGCAGATATAAGCGCCTACAATGCAGGTCAGACTAAACAAGGGATCGAAAAGGGTCGCGTTGCAATTTTTTACCAAAAATTGTAGTCGTTGTATTTGCCATTTATTATAGTATTTGGTATTATAGTAATGACTTCATCAATTACACTAAATAGTATGTAAAAAATATCTAACGAAAATATTTAGTGTATTGTTTATTAATTAATAAAATTTGTAGGTGGAGGAAAATCCAACAAAATTTGGTCTCTCAACAGAATACAAGAATATAGAGTCGGATGTGGTAAAATACTTAAGATTATTTTTGGTTTGCCTTTTCTTGATTCTGCTCTAGTTGGAGACTGTTCTGTTTGAGATTTTTGATTATTCCACCACATCAAAAAGTAATTCAATTCTCCGATTCCTTCTCTTTTGGTTAACAATTCTAAGGATTGGTTTGATGCAATACCGATTGATCAAAAGATGCAATATTTCCATCTGCAGTTTGGGCACAAAAGTTTAGCAGTTTACATAGAACAACGAAAGCCTGCGATAAACTACCTGCCTACTGAGCAGTGGCGGCTCGTGAGTTAAGAAAGACGGTGGCCACAAGAAAAAACTTACCTATTTTTTGTACATAAAATCCATTCTCCTATTTTTCATGCGGGAAAAGACGTCTATGACTTTGTTGTCAAAATCCGGGATAGACTGGACTTATTTTCTATTGATAGGACCGCCAATGCGTTCAGTCGATCTTTTTGCACACAATTAACTTCCATCATTGAAAAAACGTCACTTTCGTCTTTGAATTCAAACGTTGACTGCAAACGGGCACAATGTGCTCGGAGCCCCATTCGCCTGGTATATCGTGTATAGCGAAGATAACCGATAGGCAACCGAATCTTGCTCTAAATAGGTACAAATCAGAGCGTTCCCCGGAACATAGTTTTGAGCGTGTTAGCCGCGCCTTTGGTGCGGAAGGAAAATTTGATACCATCGTTAAAATAATGAAATTAAAATAATGCACTGAATTACATGCGAATTTCTTTCTGTGTTTATCTTGGTAGTTGGGTGGGCACGTGCCCTTGTGCCCTTTAGTACAAGCCGCCACTGCTACTGAGTGGGACTCTTATCGGTTACAATGAATTAGAATTTTCTTGGTGGATATGTCAAATATGCCCGAGACTCTTCTCGATCCTGTACTTTAGCCAGATTAAAAAACATTATAGGGACTCTTCTGGGTGCTGTCCATATCAACAGTCCAAATCGCGCCATTATGGTTTTTTACATCTAAAAGGAAATATATTTTCATTTTTAATAATATAAAAATGATTCTCATGTCGATTTCACTTCCACGGGGAGAGATTCGTTTTGCACGTATATGTATGTCAATTCCATGTGCTTGCTTCCATTTCGACAGAGTTTATTACTATGTTCTAAATAAAAAAGGAGCATAGCCCACAGGTTCATCTAGCATGATATATACTCGAAGAAAATTAATTGAAGACTAATGTTGACACATATAATCAATTTATTTTTAATTAATTAAGCAAATGAATCAGTGCAATTATAAATAACTTGAAGGCGATGGAACTAATTAGAATATTAAATGGGTAGATTCCTCTCGCCGAATTAATATCAATAATTGATCATTCCGCATTATTGACTTCTAACGTAGGTATTAGTGTGATTAAATTCTGAACGAGTCAATTGTCGTCGCAGTGCACTTTATAATCATTTTTATCTATTGTGTAGCATAATTTGATTCTATTTTAAATTATGATTACAACGGTAAATAGGTTTTGATCATTCTAAGAGTTTGTTTGAATAATAGTTATTTATTTTAGAGTATAATTACGTAGTATATGTGGCGAATTGTGTTAAGGACCTACTATGTCAATCTGCGTAGGAACTGATTTTAATTATTTTTTATATTTATGGTCAATACGATATAATTATTCTGTAATTGTTTGGAACTACCACACCTGAACACGAAAAATATAAGATAACATTTTATAGCAAGCAAAACTATAAATATATCCAAACATGTTTATAATACACGAGGCTTGTTCAACTCTAAGGCATCTTTGATCACCTTAGCCTTGAAAACCAATAATTAAATGATGTTTGTTAATGTTAGTAGAGTTTGTAAGCAATGCATTAATAAGTTTCTAGCGTTTGAATTTCATTCTGATTTTTAAAACTTCGATTTTGAAATGGCGTTTATTGTTGAAAATCCGTCCAAGTTTGATCAGTGTGCGGTCCTACACTTTTTATGCGCTGGCGGCCTGCAACCATTGATATGCGAATGCAAGCAGTGTATGGAAATGTATGTATTGCGTACCCAACTGTGAAAGAATGGTGCCGAAAATTTAGGAATGGAAAAGAGGGGACCATGGATGAGCCGCTACCAGCACGGTGTACTGCATTAACAGAAAACAATATGGCATGTGTGGAACGCCTTATTACAGAAATCGTCGAATTTCAATTAGAGAAATTTCAGAAATTGTTGGTGCGAGTGTAGGATCTGTCCATAGTATTGTTCGTAATATGGGTTACAGCACAGTTTATTCGCAATGGATTCCTCGTCTCTTGTCTAATGCAGAAAAATGCTTGCGAATGGGATTATCTCTGCAGCACCTCACAGTCTATAGGCAAACTGGTGATGACTTTCTTCAGTCAATAGTTACTGGTGACGAAACTTGGTGCCATTACTACGAGCCATCCAGTAAGTTATCGTCGACGCAGTGGCAAAATTTAAGTTCACCACCACCGAAGAAGTTTAAAGCACAACCTTCTGCAGGCAAGGTGATGTTAACATTTTTTTTCGACCATGAAGGACCCTTGTTGATAGAGTTTGAGGAACCTGGAGTAAATGTTAATGCAAATTTGTGCAGTGAGACTTTGAACAAGCTTCATCAAGCAATAAAACGGAAACGTCCAGGAAAACTTTCGCGCGGGATCATTTTGCTGCACGACAATGCTAGGCCTCATGTTACTAATGTGGTAAAAGAAAATCTTCAACGACAGAAATGGAGAGTTTTAGAGCATCCACCCTATAGCCTGGATCTATCACCTTGCGATTTCCATATTTTTGGACCGCTGAAAAAGGCGTTAAAAGGTTGGCATTTTGAGTCTGGCGTAGAAGTGCAGATAGCTGTGGAAGACTTCTTCAATCAGCAGCCACAAGAATTCTATGAGCAGGGTAGACGTCGGTTAGTAAAACAATGAGATGAGTGCCTTAACTGTGACAGTAATTATTTGTAATTCAATTGTTGAATAAATTTTTATAAAGCAAAGAGGGGTTTCAATTGAACACACCTCGTAATTTGTTTATAAAATGTTTATTTATACATCAAGGTAATAATCGTTTCTGGTCCTATTATTTGTGTTTAGAGATGTTATTTTGTAAATTTTAAATAAAAATATCGTTATTAATGAATACGTAAGGCACCATGATCTCCAGTCAGTACTTGGTTGGGTGACCCGAAGGTTGCGTTAACGCAGCCTCTCTCTCCCACGAGGATTGCTCACTATGGGAGAGTAGATCAACAACCCCCCTTATGGGGGAGGCCTTTGCCCAACAACGGGATGACATGGGCTAATAAAAAAAATTAAAAATAAAGTAATTGTACAGAATTGTTTTCCTGTATTTTTCAAAACAATATGAACTGAATATTTGATTTGTATTTAAAAATAGGTTGATGGTGTCTTCCTGACCTTTCCACAGGACGGATTGATCCTTCTTCTTCTTTTTCACTTTTTACTTCCACAGCTTGTTGCGCTTTTTTGTTTCGGGTGTTTTTCCTTCCAGTTTCTTATTTTCATTATGAGTAAATCTTTTGGCACTTTATTCAGCTATCTTACCTGCGGATTTCTTTTTATTCTTGCTTCGCCTGGTTTCATTTCATAATTGTCCTTATTGTGGTTTCGTTTTTAGCTCTTAATACATGCCCCAGGTAACTAGTTCTTTGAGGTTTTATGGATCGTATAATATTTTCTCCTTCCAATTATTTTAGGATTTCCAACTTCATCAAGTTCTTCCTCATTTATGTGCTTATGTCCTAATATACAACTCAATACCTGTCGTTCAAAAATTATTAATTTGTTTTCTCTATCTTTGTAAGGTTCCTAACTTCAGCTGAGTAGGTTAGTAGATTTTTGTGTAACACTATTTTTGTTGTATTTTTGTTCGTTAGAATAAGCTTGGCACGGTAAGCTCTGTTGCCAGTTTGTTTTATGTCCTTTACTTCTTCATTTCTGTTGTTATTGTTTTGCATCATTAACCCCAGCTTCTTCAATTGTGTTATTGTGTTCAGAAGTATACGAGGATGGTTCATCAATAGAGACAATAATATATGACAAGTTGCAGAGGTCTATATTCTTGTTTTTAAAATTTTTACATTTAACATTACTGTGATGCTGGTGATCAAAATGAAAAAATGTGAGTAAAAGTAATAAAGAATTGGTGCTGGAATTTCAAAATGCATCAGGTGCTGGACCACCAAAAACTGTTGTCACTCAAGAAAATATTCATGTGGCCTATGATCAACACTTCGATCCAGAGTCAAAACAGCAGAGTATGGAATGGCGACATCGTGGTTCCCCGCCCCCCACGAATGTTCTGTGTGACTTCATCGGCCGGAAAGGTAATGGCAACAGTGTTTCAGGATTCTGAGGGAGTTCTCCTTGTTGATTATTTACCACATGGTCACACAATAACGGGAGACTATCACGCAAAAGATGTGTTTCTAGGGCTGCTATCCACAGTGCCGGATTTGCTATTTTAGAACAACCCCCATATTCGCCAGATGTGCGATTCGCATATGTTCTCTTAGATATTGTTATGCCTAGAAGCGATTCCAGCATGGTCAATGGCCTATAACTATAGTTCTACCGATTCAAAGGCTTTATTGTGATCTAATCGGGATCTCGATATACCCAAACCCTTCCCAAGCCAATTGGACTGTTCAACCTTACTAAAAAAATTTAATAGATATGATTTTTTAGCTAATACACAGAATATTTGTAAGTTGCGTAAGATTTTTTCTATTACACTCTGAGCTTTAACAACCAATGGGATTTACGAACGAAAGTAAGAAACAATCCTTTTTGAAAAGGATTTTTCTACACCATCATGTTTCTGAACTAAGGGAACTCCAGTTTTCATTTTTTAGAGTCAAGTTCACTCTGAAGTAACAATAAACGGTGTATTTATAGAAGATAATAAACTTTTCATGAACCCCACGCAAGTAAGTGAAACAATGGCATAACGGCAAATGCGAGAGCCCTCACAAGACTACTGTTTATTATTTCTGTTTGTTAAACAGATCGATCCGAAATAAAAACCATTGTATAAAATTTTTACTGTTAGGGCTCAAACAATTAATTTTACTGACGCCTACAATATAGTAAACCAAGGAAATGCAAATTCGAATAAAACACAAACTAATTACATGTTATATACAAAATCCCTACAATTCTTCTTCTTCTGCTGCCTATTCATAGCCAGCCTGGATGTTGACGATCACATGGAGGTGATTCCTCGATATAATTATTTCTAGGGATTGTGCTTCAGTGGTTTCTCATTGCCTTCTGAAGGGTTTACAGAATTCCTTATGTAAAGTGTAGGTATATAGACAATGAAAATAGAGACCTCTAGCCTTCGGTTAATCTAATAGCGTTGAAGTCTGGAATCAACAGATGTTGGTCAATAGAGACTAAACAGAAAAATTTAAGGGATCCCGCACAAGACATGTTTAAGATGTGTACGGACCCAGCTAGGCTACCTCGTAATTCACAAGGTATGTGCCTCTGAGTACATCCTATATTTAAGAAAGTTTATGTTAATATCAACCCTTTCATTTACAAACATATATGGTAGACATCTGAAAACTAGTTTGTATTTATATATCTTGAATGGCATGCATTTTGGCAACTTGAAATTTCAGCGAACATGTGCATTGATTCTTTTTATCGTGTAATGTCTGCAAAATCATAAATAATAATGCACGTATTTTGTTACTTGTAATTGTTTATTTCAGGTACCCTAAAAAATGTAATGCCTATAATATATAATTATTATTTAAACTGATTGCTGGGATGAATAGAATGATGCAAATAGACCCCTACCAATTACACCAATGTTGCGCTTTCCTTTGGCAACATTATAACCATTCCTGGCTCTTCTCACTTTGCCGTTCCAAATACTACTGGATAAATTCTAGAGTTTATTTAGTAGCACGTACAGTCTTTATAAAATAAAACTATCGGAGAAAGTTCATAATTGAACAGGATCAAACTTTCGAATTAAATATTCGCTATCGGATTCGATGTATGGCCCTACGGAACCTCAAATCATGATGTGCCCAATTATTGAAAATCGGTTTAAATGGACTGCTTTATTTAGGATTTAGATTTGCTTAAAATTACAGATCACATCCAGAAGATCTATCTAATATGACCAGAAGTATATCATGTCGGATGTAGTTCGTCTGTTAACTCTGTCGGATTTTCTCACTTTGGCTTAGTTCATCATGCAAAACTTAGGACAAAGTTAGAAGAGCCACAACATAGAAAAAAGGGTTAAGTAAAACATTCGGCGCTTCAATCATTCCGAGTATTCGGTAATTTTGTGGCTTTTTACTCCAAATACTGTGGAAAGTTTAAAACAGTGATGAGGAGATTAAAGAACGGCAATGAGAAAAATGTATACAAAAATAACAAAGAATCGAGACGAGAACTGCAGAAAGAATTATTGATTTTGCAACATGGAAGAAATGCCAGGGGATTGGAATAATGGTGTACTAATACCAATGCACGAGAAGGGGATATGGAAGAAAGCCGAAACTACAGAAGCATCACACGAGCTACAAACTGTTATCTACCATAATTCAAAGAAGATCGGCTAAGTACTCAAAGAAAATAATAGGCGGCTATCAATATAGTTTCAGAGGAGGAAGATCCACTATAGACGCCATGTATATAATGAAACCAATAATGGAAAAAGGCGGTGAGCATAATAAAGACATGTCGTTTAACAACGTTCAACAAGCCTCTGATAAAGTAAGTACCTAATTACTGCAAATAACGAGAGAAATGTTAATTCCTAAAAAACTAATAAAATTTACTACAGCAACACTAGAAGAACACCAAGACGATAGCAAAAACAGATAAAGGTGGAACAAATAATTTTGTGATCAACGAAAAGGTAAGGCAAGGAGACGCACTCTTGGCCATCTTATTTAACATCCTCCTAGAAAGTATTAAATAACAACAGAAGCCAAAGGAATCTTAATAAGCAACAGTTGACAATTAATCACGTTTACATATGATTTGGTATTAATCGGAAATGGGAGAATGATTAAATTATTCCAAATAGGTTTAAGAGGAACCAACTGTGATGACGTTAAACATTAATAGAAAAAAGACAAAATATATGAAACTATAGAGAAACTACAAATTATGAAGACTTAAAAGTAGACAAGTACGAGGATCGTTCATCATTTATTGTCCCTGATATAGAAGCAAATGACTTAGATATTTAAAACAACCTTATTTCTTAACATAATCGCCCAAAATGGTAACACTCTTAGTATATGATGATGCAGAGCTTGAATACCTTAAAAAACTCTTGGTGCTGCACTACAGACCACTCATTCATTCACAGCTATCAACTCTTCATCATCCGAAAAATGAGTTCCCCGAAGATGTTCTTTTAAATTGGAAAATGGGCGAAAGATAGTGGAGGCACATCTGGCGAATATGGGGGTCTGTGTTGTATTAAATTGTTTTAGTAAGGTTGAACAGTCCAATTGGCTTGGAAAGAGTTTGGGTATATCGAGATCCCGATTAGATTACAATAAAGCCTTTGAATCGGTAGAACTATAGTTATAGGCCATGGACCATGCTGGAATCGATTCTAGGTATAACAATATCTAAGAGAACATATGCGACCAGGTGACGCTACAGGTAAAATTAAATGAGGATCTAATAACAAATAAAGTTCCTCTGGAAAAAGGAGTAAGACAGGGCGATGTTATATCCCTAAAATCATTCACTCTCGTCATGGAAGGCGTATTTAAAAACTTGGAATAGAATGGAAAAGATATGAACACAGATGGACGTTTTCTAAGCCATCTCAGATTTGCAGTTGATATTCTTCTGATAAGCGAGAATATTGAACAGCTCCAAGAAATGTTAACAGAAATGAAAAGGGATGAATTTATTTACCTAGGACACACGCTAAAAATAGGCAGGGATATCCAAACTGCAGAACTGTCGCAAAAAATACGAATGACTTGGGCCACGGTCGGCAAACTAGGTACAGTGCTTAAAAACGTACAAATATCAATTAACCTTAAACGAAAATTCTGCAATACGTGAATAATCTCAGTACTGACTTATGGTATTAAAAATAGAAATATAGTGGACAAGATGGGGAGGACATGTAGCGAGACAAGATGACATACGATGGGTGAAATGGCGACCACAATTATATGAAATAGGTGCAGGATAGGACGGTCACAACGTGGATAGTTAGACGATATTAAGGAAAAGGCAGGCAAGAGATGGTATGAAACTGCACAGGACAGAGTTGAATGGAAGCGACAGGGGAAGGCCTGTGTCCTGGGTGCACTGAACAGGGCTAAAAAAGAAAAAGAAGATATGCAAAATTGGAATAAGATCAACAAATTAGCGAAACCTGGAATGGAAACGGTAAGGAGAGGCCTATTTCCAGTAGTGGACTGAACGGGGCTAAGGAAGAAGAAGATGATATAGCCAACATTGAAATAATATGAATAAATTAGTGAAACATGGAATTGAAACGACAAGGGGAGGCCTATGTCCAGGAGTGGACTGAACGAGGCTAAGGAAGAAGAAGAAGATATATCCAGCATTGAAATAAGATTAATAAATTAGCGATACATGAAATGGGAACGACAAGGGGAGGCCTGTGTGCAGGAGTGGACTGAACGAGGCTAAGGAAGAAGAAGAAGAAGATATATCCAGCATTGAAATAAGATTAATAAATTAGCGAAACATGGAATGGAAACGACAAGGGGAAGCCTGTGTGCAGGAGTGGACTGAACCATGTTAAGGAAGAAGAAGAAGATATATCCAACATTGAAATAAGAAGGATAAATTAACGAAAAATGGAATGGAAACAACAACGGGAGACCTATGTCCAGGAGTGGACTGAACGAGGCTAAGGAAGAAGAAGAAGATATATCCAGCATTGAAATAAGATTAATAAATTAGCGAAACATGGAATGGAAACGACAAGAGGAGGCCTGCGTGCACGAGTGGACTGAACGAGGCTAAGGACGAAGAAGAAGATATATCCAACATTGAAATGAGACGAATAAATTTGCGAAACATGGAATGGAAACGACAAGGGAAGACCTATGTCCAGGAG
>JABXWE010044230.1:0-10786 GCA_014611495.1 Limonius californicus | reverse complement strand
TTAAATCAACGGTTAGCAATTACATTTACATGTTTCGGTGAATATGCAAATAATACGGGGTGCATTCGGAAAATCATCGGTCGGTACACAATAATACTAATAAAAATCAATCTAACGAATTTCTAAACGGTAAATGGCATGTAAACAAATTAAACGGAGTTCTAAATTACAAAATAAACATAAAAAAATAGTAACGCTTCGTTACAATATTCTTTTGGATGTGCGACGTAGCATGTGATTTATGCATGACGGTTGTCCTGGGCATTTTAATCAGGCTGTATGAGATTACCTCGACACCACATTTTCGCAAAAATAGATCTGTCGAGGTGGATTTATTCCATGGTCCTAGGTAGTCCCGATCTCAATTCACTAGACTTTTTCTTATGGATAAACACGAAAGGAGTGGTATATGCTACTGAGGTTGCCACCATCAATGAGTTAAGTTAAGCCATCAATACTGCTACAGAGCACTTACGACAACAGTTTCCATTACTGTCGGATTGTTGAATTTGTCGTGCGTTGAAAAGCAGGTTTTGGTGAATTTGTCTTGCAACATTGCAATTTTTCTTAGTTCAGAGTTTAATTGATTAAAGAGGTACCTTCATACTGTATCTATTATTATATAGAAGTTTTGTACATAATTTCATATACATACAATAAATACAAAATACAACAACATAAAAAAAATGCCAGCGAGGTATACGTTTTTATATAGGTATTTAATGTCCACTCATCTATATTACTGGAATTTTGATAAATATATATGACAGACTGGACTTAACAAGAGAACGGATTAGAAGAGAAGAATGAATTGGAAAAGAAGAAAGCGTACGAGGGGAAAACAAATACAAGCGAAGAAGATATACGAGAGGAAAAGTGACGTAAGAGGAAACCGAATACAAAAAGAAAAGGAATACAAAAGGAGAAGGAATGCAAGAAAAGAAGGTATCATATGGGGAAAGAGTGAAGATGACACTGTAATACATACAAAGAAATGTAGACAATACATATTGTTTTACGTACGCTGTCAAACTATCCCTATCTTCTAACTGTATTTAGATGTAGCGAAATGAGAGATAGAAACAGATAGGGCAGAAGTTCTTTAAGGCGAGGGGATTGAAGTATTTAATCAGAAGAGGTGACATTAAAAAACAAGGAAATGGGGGTGGTATACAGTGCGCATCAAAAATATAAGACATACTAAATAATACTGAAACAAATGATTTTTTGTAAAAATTCTGAAACACCTCAATTTTTTTTAAATGCACATATATATGTCATTTTCCGACATTCATTTGTTCGAAAGTGATGACGTCACTATTACTTTTTTAACTGGCAACCCCATTTATTTCCTCCTTAGTTTGATAGATCTCCTCGCCAGTTAAATGATGATATAAAATAACATATCATTTTGTTTGAGAAAAATACACATAAAGTTTGAACATTCCGAATTTATTTTCAATGAAAATAAAATCATTGTGATAAAATTACCGTATGGAAATGTTCAAATTGTCCACCATTAACCAGTTGGTATTGAGCAATATGTATGTAAACTCTAATTTAAAATAACAGCAGTAAAGATTTGCCAGAAGTATGTTTCCTTTGAAACGAAAAAACAAGGATATTATCTTTAATTTTTTCTTATTAATATCAGCAGTATTCAATAGTGGGCGTTAGTTTATAAGAAATTTAATTTGCTGTAACGTTCTTATTATTGAATTTTGTTTAAAAGTTTATAAAGAAAATAACTTTATTTTGTTTTCCTCTGGCTACCCTTTCAGTCTCTTCCATACGTTATGAAACACCCTGTATTTGTGAATCATCCTTATTTTGTACGATAACAAAGATGTCGAAGAAACCAACACACGCACATACCTATAAAATGGAAATATTGTGGAGTGATATTATTAAATACACTGCTCAACAAAATTAGGGGAACACTTCTTTAGCCGTGCATAATTTTTCAAATTAAAGACAGACGCAAGTATCAACTTTAGTATATTGTGCTTTCAACATTAGTTAACAAGATACAAATAACAAATATGCTCTAATTAAACGGTTTTCTTGAGTAACACCAAACTATTGAGAAGACTACCAAAATCGAAATGTGTGTTTTCACTTAAAATGTAATGGAAATTCTGTTAACGCCCGAATACCAAGCTTCAGTAGCGCGTGTGCCCTCCATTAGCTTTAATAACAGCCTGGCAACGTCGAAGCATGCTGCGAATAAGACGTCTAACATGTCTTGTGGTAGATTTCGCCATTCTTCCACAAGGGCCTCTGCCAACCCCTGAAGAGTCTGAGGTGCAGCAGGACGCTTCCTAATGCGCCTATCGGGTAAATCCCAAACGTGTTCGATGGCATTTAAGTCTGGACTCATGGCTGGCCACCCCAGCGCTTGGATTTCTTGTTCCTGGAAAAAGTTTGTTGTTAAATTAGCGGTATGAACTCTACAATTATCCTGTTGTACGATGAAGCCATCGCCGAAATTGTCCGCAAATGGCACAACATGATCTTGAAGAATCGTCTCAACATAAATTTATGCGTTGAGACGTTGGGGAACGACAACAAAATCTGTGCGACCGTCTATACTAATGCCACCCCACACCATGACCGATCCAGCTCCGAATCGGTTCACTTCCTGTATACAAGCGGCAGTGTATCGCTCTGCAGGACGTCTGTACATTTGTATAGGACCATCGCAACGAGTTAGACAAAACCGCGACTCGTCTGTAAAAAGCACAGACCTCCAGTGTCGAAGTTGCTATTGCACATGTTCGCGGGCAAAGTTTAGACGGCTAACTGTGTGATCCCTGCTCAAGTGAGGAGCTCGCACAGGCCTGCGAGAAGTCATATTGACTTCTTTGCGTCGTCTTCTAACCATCTGATCGGAAATTGTCACACCGGTGGCATTTCGGAGTAGATTTTGTAGCTCACAAGCAGTAGCAGTTCGTCGGCGAAGACAAGAATTAACAATATACTGGCCGTCCTGAGGGGTAGTTTTTCTTTCAGGACCTTGTCCAATTCTCCTGGAATATCTACCCGTTTCTTGGTACCTATGCCAAGTTCAGCAAATAACAGATAGACTCGATTGGAGCTGTTTGCTACATATCGCATAGATCGACCATCTTCAAGCAAAGCAACAGCCCTCGCAACCCAAATTTCACTTAAATAACGCATTTTTGACTCAAAAGCATTGAAAAAGTCAAAACTGACTGTTTTACTGTGTCCAATGACTAATTTGATAAATTTCAGATGTTTGCTTTGTGGTCAAAAACCACTTTGATTTGAGACTTTCTTTACACGAGCAAACGAATCACCATAATTCTTTTTTCACTTTGTCAATAAAGGTCTAGAGAATAATATAACAAGAAAAGATTCTGTTTCCATAATTTTCTGGAAAACTTACAGGCGCTCAAAAAGTGTTCCCCTAATTTTGTTGAGCAGTGTAATATTGGATACTCTTTTGGTTAGACGAAAAAAATTTAGTTCTGCAAATAAAGACAGGTTATTTCATGCAGAGGAATTGCTCTGTGTAAAGGACAAAAATAATTGCTAATCAATTAACCAAATAATTAACTGTAATTTTTACTATCTAGACATCTTGACAAATGTGTTATCAACAATTTAAAAGTTAATAAAAATATAGGGCTTATGATTATTTAGTGATTATTACTAAAAATACAGATGCTCTCCCTCCCCTATTCATTCTTACTTGTTAAGTATGATTTGCCAGTAGAAACGTATCATAATTAACGATCATACAAATCATACAACGTTTTTAGACTCATTAACGAAAACGAAAAACAAAACAGGCGTGTTTTGTGACACTAAACCTCAATTCTTCGAGAAACGCCCGAACAGAAATAATAAAATACCATTTGAAAGCTTGAGAAATTTGCTTTAGAATAGTGTTTATATTTTTGAATTCTGCGAGTTAGTTCCGAGGAAATGCAGTCCAAAGAAAAAATATTGTTCAAAATGTTGTGGCACATTCTGGAGCACTTGTGGAGTGATTAGACGACATGTCTTGACCACACGATGGCGTATACATTTGGTTTGTTTTTACTTTATCATACTAGTATCACACAGTATTTCGTATTCTTTGAACATTTAAAATGGTTTGTTCGATTTCAGAAAGAGCTGAAATATTTTCTTTATACATTTTAAGGCTTATACAGACGAATTATTTATGGTACATTCCTTCTACACACATTTAAAAAAATATCTTGTACCATTGTTTTTTGTTAAAAAAATGTATTTCGGTTGCTCTAATAGCAATATTTTCACTTCGTTAAATATCTACATGGTAACGTTTATCATATTGTTAGCATTTGTTATCTTGGTACTATTTTTATTGTAGATTGATCTTTCTTGTATCGTTGTTGCGTTATTCTTGATGATTTTATAGAACACGCTCTGAATTAATTTGCCGATATTATGTACTTAATTTTCGACGAATAACACGGGAACTCCAATGCAGTTGCATGCTTCTACGATAGTAGATTGTGGTCGTCCACGAAGTGTAATTGGAGAAATAAGTATTGGACGCTTTTGAAAACGAACCCGGCTGCAATATTCGAGATATGGCACAGAAATTTGATGAAGTTATCATGTTCCACGTAGGGTAGCTAAAGAAGATGGTTTGTATCGAAACCGTAGTGTAAAGGTGTAAAGGATTATTAACTGAAGATTTTCCACTACGTGTAAGATGCTGCCAGTGATTGCACAATCACCTTGAAACGAATTCGCATTTTTAAGTTATATTTTGTGGCAGAGGAAGCTACATTTATTCGAAATTGAGTCTTTGATGCCCATAATAGAACAAGACAATGGCTCAGTACGAATTATCCAAGAAGATGGACTGGTCATGGTGGACCTACTAGCATCTAGACTGCCTACCTTTTTTGAAGGTTCGTCAAAGATGTGGTTTATTGGATGTCCGTTGCAAGTGCACAGGAGTGTTCTCAGAATTAGTAAAGCTGTTGCAATTGAAGCTGGCAATAATATGCTTCAGAATTTGGCAGCAAGTAATAATCGATGCGCTATAGAGTGTTCTGAAGACGATGGTGCTTACTTAGAACATTTTTACTATAAAAACAATAAAAATTAGTAAGGTAACGTTTGCAAATTATTTTCAAATAAATAGTATCACACCACTGTAATTCCTGGAGTTCGAAGTTGCATTTATTTAGTTTGTTACCTGCGAAATTTGACCATAATGACTTACTACAATGTTACTATTTAAAACAAAAAAACTATAATTCCACGTTGTAATAAACTTTAAAATATCGCAGGAAAAAAAAAGCAAATGCAGGTGTGCCTCAAGGTCCAATACCTGAGTCTTGGGCCCATTTGCATCAATATATTCATGCATGACATTTCCCAACTGGAAAACACAGCTTTGGCAATGTAAGGGCGTAACACTGCGATCATTAGTGAAAACAGTGGCATTGTTAGCTTAGGAGGCGGGGTGCAGGGGCTGTAACATGTGTTACACTTAAGACGTAACTTCACAAGGAACTCTAAGTCCTTGTCGCCGGGATCACCAGATCACTCTACATATTCCCTATAGTAACTTATACCAAAATAACACAGTTACATCAACAGAAGTATGCACAGAGCCATTGCTAAGTTTGATTCACTTGGACTGTTAACACATTTACTGGGAATGCTATGACCTTCAAAGAACGTGTGACAAAACTATAATAAGAATTCTACTATCCTTCCCTCACTCTTTAACAGTCTTCCTATTATTTCTGTTCGGTCTTCTGCAGGCACAAGCAGGGGCCTGCTTCTTACTTAATTACCCTTGTCAAGCGTATTTAATTGTTTTACATAGCCTAATTAATTATCGGTTGCATAGCGGAGCGCTGCGGACGCCGGTCAAACGGTATTCGTAGTCCAACACAATCCGCGCGGTCAGTACTTAGATGGGTTGACCAATATAGTGGCATATGCAACCGATCGTGCTTCGGAGGGTACGTAAAACCGTCGGTGCCGGTTGTCTTACAAACATCGTTGACAATCGTTAACCTTGTAGTGGAACTTCTCTTCTCTGTTCGACGGGTTAGGCTAGCCTCCTGCCCGGCATACGTGCAAAGAGGGCTCATAGAACCTACTGCATTGTAGGTAATTAACAGGCCATTGGGCTATACATAGAAGAAGAAGAAGAAGAAGACATAGCCTAATTTAATAATCAAATATACTTCGATATTGCTGAGTATGGTAACATCAATATTTCAATATAAATGCAAACGCAAATGATTAAGGCCAATACTACAAAACCTGTAGTAATAAGTGCAAATATAATTTAGAATATAGAATTTTGAAATTGTAATTACAGGATAGTGTACACATAATTAGTGAGTGGGTCATATCATCACAGCCAGTATGTAGTATTGCTAAATTTAATAATTTTTTAAATGCTAATAGTGTAGAAATGAAATATGTCCAGACATAGTAGAGAACGCAGATTTTATTAGTGAATATTTGCTAAAGCATATTGCAGTGCTCTTTTGTGCGCCATTTTTGCTACACCAACAAGCTTCTTCCAGACCACCAGTTCGGGCTCAGACAGCAACGCAGTACCATGGAACAAGTACACAGAGCGTAAAAAAATCAATCAGGTATTTGAAGACAGAAACTACTGCGTACCGGCCTTTCTAGACGTGAGCCAGGCCTTTGATAAGCTCTGGCACCATGGTTTGCTCTACAAAATAAAAAACCTTCCATACATGATATATATTATCCTGGAATCCTATGTACATGAGAGGTATAAGTACGGACAAGAAACAACTGAACTTTTTCCAGTGCAATCAGGAGTCCCGCAGGGTAGCGTACTCGGCTCTATCCTCTACCTTTTGTTTACAGCTGACCTACCAACCAGCAAAGACACAACAACAGCCTCGTTGGCTGACGATAAAGCGATAATGACAAACCACCCCGATCCTACCGTAGCAGCAAACCTCCTACAACAACACCTCCACAAGATCCAAGACCGGACAATAATATGGAGAATAAAAATAAACGAATTGAAATTGACACAGCTAATATTAAAAAAATATAGAGGCAACACCCCCCCACAACTCTAAATAGGCAAATCCTACCCCAATCTGATAGAGTGAAATACCTAGGTATACACGTCCCTTTCAGGAAAGTCAATAAACGGAAACAGCTTGGACGTACATTTAGAGAGTAAAATTGGCTTCCAGGAGATAATCTAAACACACGCTAACCAATAAATTATTGATATATAAAGTTGCCCTCAAGCCTGTATGGGGTGCAGTTATGGGGAACAGATTGAGAGATTGTGGAGAGACTCCAGTCAAAAGTTTTACGCACTATAACAAATGCACCGTGGTACATACCAAACAGTGAAATTAGAAGTGATTTGAGAGTGAACTCCGTAAAGCAAGAGATCAGTGAATACAGTGGACGTTATGTAAAAAGACTAGACATCCATCCAAATGTTCTGGCATGAATCTATTAGACAATAGTGAACAAACACAAAGACTAAAAAGATTTAAACCCCTAGAACTACCTTATAGGTGCTAAATTAAAAACATCATCATCATCATCTGACATGAAGCCGACTCGAGGGTCAATCCTGCATATCCCAGGCCCACCTCATGCCAGTAGGTGGGTAGGACTTTATGGGATAGGGTAGAATCGGGTGGGGCATTGCACAACTTGGTATCAAAGTGTCATATTGTTCGTATCTCTTATCTATCTATTGTGTTAAGGTAACAGATTGCTCCTATCTTAGTTTCCTAATAACTAATTAACTACTTAATAGTTACCGCACTGATTACCACTGGTTTACCACTTAGTTGGAAGTTCGATTCTGGATTGTACTTCCTTGGTATCCCTAACCTTCCCCTCTGCAGTTGACCGCTAGATATCCTTCGTTCTCTTTCCCACTGGTACTTGTGTCGTCCCTTTTCCTTTGTTTTCCCTTTTCTCATTCTCTTATTGCTTCTTCTTCGTCGGTATCCTGTTCCTTTTCAGTCGATTTTTGAACGGATTCTTCAAGCAGTGCTTATACTCTTCTTACCTCTCTGCGGATATCCTATTTTCTTCGTGCCCAGTCCTCCCATGTCTCTTTAGGTATGCCGGTGTTTGGTATGTCCCTCTCCAGTGATGTATTCCACGTGTAGCATGGTCTTCCAATCTTCTTTTCTTCTGTTTGCATGACATAAGCTTGCTGTAGAGGATGGTTGGCCGCTCTTCTTAGGATTTACGTCTTGATGTAGTGAGCCGTTTAATACATTAAATACATATCCCACTCCCATCACATAAACAATTTAATACAAATCCTAGCAACCTTGCTACATGCAAAATGTTTATACCTAAAATTTTTGTATCAATAATAGTTTTTTTTTAACTAAAATGAAAGTTTTGTGGGCCTTTTACTATCGCTCCAAAGAAATATTTAGGTTTGTTAAATATATGTCCGACGCCCAGCACATCCAAAACTGAATACAAATCCTAGTAACATTTTTACATGTAAAATGTTTATACCTAAAAATGTTTTGCAACAATGTAATTTTTATTTTCAAACTAATATGGAAGTTTTTGTAGGCCTTTCACACATCAAAAATTCAATACAAATCCTAGGAACATTTTTAACGTGCAAGATGTTGATTCCTAAAATGTTTCGTACGCAAAATAATTTATAGTTTTAAAACCTGAAGTAGACGTTCTGTAGGCCTTTTACTACAGCGCCAAGAATTATTTACGTTTATTAAACATATATCCGACGCTCAGCGCCTCAAAACGTAATACAAATCCTAGTAACAATTTTACATGTAAAATGTTTATACCTAAAAATGTTTTGGAACAATGAAATCTTTATTTTTAAACTAAAATGGAAGTTTTTGTAGGCCTTTCACACATCAAAAATTCAAAACAAATCCTAGGAACATTTTTAACGTGCAAGATGTTGATTCCTAAAATGTTTCGTACGCAAAATAATTTAAAGTTTTAAAACCTGAAGTAGAAGTTCTGTAGGCCTTTTACTATAGCGCGAAGAATTATTTACGTTTATTACATATATATCCGACGCTCAGCGCCTCAAAACTTAATACAGATCCTAGTAACATCTTTACTTGCAAAATAGTTATACCTAAAAATGTTTTGTAACATTAAATTTGTATTTTTTACTATCACTTCAAAACAGTATTTAAGTTTATTAAATACATATCCGACGCCTAGCACTTAAAATTTTTAATGCAAATCCTAGCAACGTTTTAAATGCAGAATGTTTATACCTAAATCATTTTTGTAATTTCCAAACTACAATGACAGTTTTGTAGGCCTTTTACTAGCGCTCCAAAGAAATAGTTACGTTTGGTAAACATATATCCGACTCTCATCACATCCAAAATGTAAAACAAATCCTAGGAACATTTCAACGTACAGGCTGTTTATTCCTAAAAATGTTTCGTACGCAGTATATTTTAAATTTTTAAACTGAAATAGAAGTTCTGTAGGCCTTTTACAATAGCGCCAAAAATTTTTTTACGTTTATTAAGTATATATCCGACGCCCAGCACATCAAAACTTTACAAATCCTAGTAATATTTTTACATGCAAAATGTTTATACCTAAAAATGTTTTGTAACAATAAAATTGTTATTTTGAAACTAAATGGAAGTTCTGTAGGCCTTTTGCTGCCACGTCAAATCGGTATTTATGTTGATTTGTATTTTACCAAGAATTTCAGTTTTAAGTTGGGACGGCTTGTATGCCATCCCTGAAAAGGTCAGCACTTGCTTCTCCCTCTTGCCGCTCCGACCTAAAAAGCCCCCGCAGATGTCTATCCGCTTGTGCTACAATCTACTTTTCCTTGTTACAATAGTCCCCCGTTTTAATTTCTGTTTTAATTTTATTTCATTTATTTCATTTTTGTAATTCTATTAGGCTACAATACTACAAAAGATTATGAAAGGCCACTCAAGCCCCCAACTTATCTTTTACTGTTTTCCTCCGCCCCGTTGTTTCCTGGCGATCGCAATCTGTCACCTTTGATTGATCATCAGGTAGAGCGGATAGCATTGCTCCCCTTCCCAGATTCGCACCCACTCACACTTTATCTTCATAGTTTGATAGTCTGCAAAACACTTTTTTTGTAAGCCTCGCCGAGCCTTCCCGCCCGCCCGAGAGCGTTCAAAAACACGTCCATTCCCGAACTCGGCGCCAACGCAACCTCTCATCTTATAGGTGCTAAAATAAGAACAAAATACTAAAAATACAAGTTAAGTGCTAAAGTTCATACACACACACACAAAATAAAAGTAAAAAGTGGGGATTGATATCATTGAATACGAACCCCAAATTATAGGCACCCTATGCAAACACATTACAAGCATGCTTAAAGTACTATTAATGTCTTGTACTGATTGCATGTAGAAATAAACAAATAAACAAAATGTTTAGCTAGACAACTTAATATTGTTTAACATTATACTTTTCAGGCACCAAAAGAATAAGGCGTTCAAAAGTAGACGCAAGATAAAAAAAATAAAGAAAAGTTTGAGACTATAGATAATGTTAATTATAAAAAAAATATTCAGAAATCAAACATTTTTTTAATCTGGAAATTAGCCAATACATCGTACAAATACTACTTATAGCTTAGTTAGCATAATTAAGAACAATAATGACAAATAATACTAACAATAACAATAGTAGTACGTTTAATGTATATCGGGCAGTAAAATAAATCTATAATAAATAAGGAAAACGAACTTCCCATTCTAGAGTCTGCAACTAAAAATCTTTT
>JABXWE010044217.1:0-11334 GCA_014611495.1 Limonius californicus | reverse complement strand
ATGTTTCTTTCCGGCTTTAGTCTTCATTCACATTAATATTAACGCAAATACATTCAATTATTGCAATGGGAATTATTCTAATAATATTCTACTTTTCGTATAGGTATATAGATACGTCGCAAAATATTAAAAATTATCTCCGATCCTTTTGGTTTGACGCTCAGTTTTGTAGATAACAAATTTTAAATGAACCCATAGAAAGAAGTTTAATGGGGTCAAATCTGGAGATCTTGAAGGCCATTTTATTTTACTGAAACGATTCTAAAAAAATGTTTGCTATTGCATATTGTATTGAATAGCATTTTTAGGTATCACAAAGTGGGTGTTACCATTTGAAATTTGTGCGTTGGGGTACCTAGAGCCTAAGAGATTGAATGGAAAAGGTTACCTTATGAATCATGACGATTCCCCCTCCTGTAGAAACGTTTTCTATAAAAGGTCAGCTCATTGTACGTTTTCAAATTGACACCCTGTATATTCAAAGAGCTTACTCGCATGCTGCCAATGTCATACAGAAAGAATATAATTTCTGCGAATTTCCAATATTATTTTTAGATACATTTTAATATTTCTCGTCTGCATTAATTTCGGCTATCACACGAAATGCATTTTTTAAATTTTTTTATAAAATCATCCTTGTTTCTGAAAATATCAATTTTAAGGCATATTCAAAAATTGCATCGATACTTTAAAGTTTCGTAGAAATACATATCCTTAAGATAATTTTTGTAATTTTCTTCTACTTCTTCTTCTGTGTATATGCCAACGACTTGTTAATTATCTACAATGATATAGGTTCTGTAAGCCCTCTTTGTAACCCGTCGAAACAGAGAAAAGAAGTACCACTACATGGTTTACGGCTATCAGAGATGTTCATATGATAACCGGGACCGACAGCTTTACGTGCCCTCTGAAGCACAACCGGTGTATATCCCACTATTTTTTAATTTTTTATATTATTAATTCACAGGAAACCTTTACCGGGTTTTTAAATAGTAATATTTTTACTATCTAGAACTACGTAAGCGAGGAGGATACCTTGATGTTTGATTGCCTAATTTTCTATAGCCCAACATAATTAGCAAATTGTCTTTCTCTGGTAATTACTATACAAAACGCAACTCGTTTTAACTTTACACAAAAGCAGATATCTGTTTCTTCAACATTTCGGAATCTGCTATAAAGTTGGTCATCTATTAGAATTGACCAATATTTTATGATTTGAATTTAAAAATGCTTACAAGAAGAAATGGAAAATACAAACACAGCTATCAATAAATAAAAAGAATTAGATTTGTTCCAATGTGGTTTTTGTGAGAAGTAATCATCTCATGCATTTTGTTTATCGACGATTATATATGAATTTTTAGAAAACTGTTTTTTTTTTATTTTTCCAGTATAAAATATACCATTTCAGTCACTTCCAAAACAAGAACAATTCGTTTGAAGTTACTTGAATGGCTGACTCTTCCAGAAACAATATTCCAAACAATTGCTCATTTAAGTCTTCTTCGAAATCAGATATCTCGTTTTATAGCACTTTCCCTTACAAACTATTTCTAAGCAACCCCCAGTATCTAAAATTTATTCCCCAGGCTTTCCGAACGATAGTTTTTACCGCAGTCCCACCCAAAACGTTCCAATCACTCCTATAAATAATACATAGAACATTTGTTGCATTTTTTATGCTGTGATTGCCTTGATGCATTACTGGTCGAATGTTCAGGGGTTACTATTGAATTGTTATGTATAGAGTTTATTTAACAATAAATTAAATAGAACCTTTAAATCAACAAAAACGAAGCACCGTACCAACAATTATTACTAAGAGAACAACAAAAATTTAAATTTAAGTTTCTTTAAATTCCCTAAAAAAATCATCCACCTTCGGTGAATTTCTTAAAGAAAGTCTTGTAGGGCAACAATAAAATATAAAACTTGAATTTTGCTGATTTCAGGCAAAAATTACATGTGGAAACTGACGGTAAACAAAGGTATCCTTTGTGTAGCGTGTTGGTTGGTCCCCAAGGACTTGACTTATTGATCCTGGCAGCCATGATAGGCCGGAAACTACCCCTGACTTCGCATTGAGGGTTGCCTAGCAACTACACTTCCTAAGGCTACTCTTATTACGAATGCGCCTGAAAATTAAAAATTCCGAACAGGTACGGCTTGTACATCCTGCGGGAAATTACTGCCTAACTAATTTTACGATTATAACGAGTATTTGGCTTATTTTTATAACCCAATGGCAAAAAGATATCTGCGATAACTATGTCTGTGCTTAAACGATAGTTGTACAATTAAGTTTTGTTAAATCAAAATAATATCACTATAGTTTAACGATTCTAGTGGCAGTTATCTATTAATAATTAAGATAATGCCACTACTTTATTTAATAATAAATCAAAACAATGTTATTAATAACTTCAACAAATTTTATTAATTTATAAGTGATATAGTAAGTACGTTATTTTCAAAAGTAATAAAACATAAATAAGCAGCTCGCAGGTCTTTGATACATAGCAACAATTACATAAACATAATTATAACAGAGAGCTGTAGATTATTAAACACACTACACAGAATAATGATTATAATTTCAAAATGAGTTTCATATTAAATAAAAGGAAAGATTATACACAGCAATTCAAAAAATGTATCCGAACTATTATTCTTGATAAAGTGAAATATATTTTAATTCCGTATTTCGTTAACATATCGGAGAAAATTTCTAAAATTATGGAAAAACAAACACAGTTCAATTAATTGTTAGAACAACAAAACTTACCTTGAGTATTTTATGCAACGTGAAATGAATAATGATTTGTTAAAATATATTTATAAATTAACTTGTTCGCAGTGTTATTCTGTTTACATAGGCCAGACAATTAGAAAATCAATACCAGATACAAGGAACATTAAATGCAGTGCATACGGTGAATCAATCACTTTGTTTCATTATCATGTTCCGAATATTATAATCTACAAAAATTCCGTTTAGATTTAAATAGTTACATACCTACTTGAAACCTTACCCTTACCTACTGCTTGCACAATGAATCCGGAAAAATTATTTACAGTACTAAAACTTTTAACATTATGTTTACTATAAGTAAAAATATATTTTCACAGTTAAAAATGTTTAAAATATGGAGGAATAAATATTCCATCACTACAACATTGTAATACAAAATACCCTGTCAACAATTTCAATTCCAAAAAAAAAACCTTACATATTTAAGAATGAAGGAAAATTCACTAGTAAAACCTTTTGTCGATGGGTAGGAAACACGTAAATAGTGCCGCAAATTAAACCAACTGTACCAGAAAAAAAAAACAAACGCTTGTCCTTAATAGTACATGATTGTAGGTAAAGTTTGCTTGAAGTAAATATTTATTCAGTCACAGCAATCAAGCTAACAATATTTTAATATTTGCTAGTTGTTTCCGGGAATAGCGATCGCTCTACGCAGGAAATACAAAACAGCAAACTCTCGTTGTATCAGAACGATTGCTATATGCGAGCTAGTTTTAAATGAGTTATACTATAAATTAAAATTATATATGCATCTATTTGGCACTATTTACCAGTTCTCCAAGTACTTTCGAGCAAATTCCGTTTTTTGTCGATTTTTTTTGGTTGGCTATTCTTTGCCACAAATTTTTGGTAGGATTAAGGTCAGGGGATTGTGCTGGGCAATTCATTGTATCGACTTTATTGGTTGACATACAAGACTGAACGACTTTTGCTCTGTGGCAAGGTGCATTATCATCATGGAAAATACATTTTACTTCCACTAGGCAACATCTTATCTGCAATACTCCAAGGTATTTTGTGGCATTCACCATCCCAGAAACGGCATGCAGTCTACCAACTCCTTCGGCAGACATGCACCTCATACCATAACGGAGGTTGGGTGTGTCATTGTTGGAATGCGTAATATCAGCATGATTATTGATATTAAAGGTGGATTCGTTACTAAATACTCCTTTGCCCATCGCAAACGGTCGAGTCTCTGTTTCTCGGTAAAGCAGTGGTGTCTTGCGTGCTCTACTTCTTCGGAGTTCTAAATTAAAAAGTTTTCTCACAGGAGATTTACACAAACTCACAGCAGTAGCTTCTAACCGTAATTTGGTCAATTCTGTAGAATTGATTTTGGTTGGCCGCTACGGAGTTTATATTCATAGAAGCTTCTTCGTTATGTTGGAAAATGATTCTATATCGCTGTTCGTCGGATAATTTGATCTGTTTCTTCTGCGATAACATGGCGCAACTTGCTGGCTTAAATTCAATGCAGGGATGTATAGTTAAAATACGAAAGGTATTCTTATACAAATGAGTTCTGTATAAACATTAAGTGTTTTCTAATCACCTCGTTCGTTTTATCAGAATAATGTATATCTGATTAAGGGATCCAAGCAACAATGTATCTTCCAATTTTAGAAAAAGTAGGCATAGAAACTAATGGCATAGTAATGATAAGATATTTAAATCTACTTTTCACAAATTATGTTGGAAAGTTACGTTTGGTTTAGATAGGACTTACCACCCCCTGAGATGTCCTGCAAGAACTGTGGCTCAACGAAGACACGGGGTGGAATGATCAAGACGTTGGCTTCAAGAAACCACACCGTGGGATGATATACTGTTTTCGGACGAGTCCAGATATTGTCTCAGCAATGATAGCCGACGTCAAAGAGTGTATTGTGGTGCCGGACATCGTACCCTACCTCAGTATACCCAACCAGTCGTTGTTTTTGGTGGTGATGGTCTTAAGGTATGGGCTGGAATTTCTTTAAGGTGGCATACGTACTTCCATATCTTTAATGGTACACTCACGGACCAACGTTATGCCGTAGAGATCATTATGGACTATGTTCTGAATCGTCGGAACGCTATTGGACGGGAATATTTTGTTCTTCTTGACGACAACGCAAGGCCGCATCGTGCTCGGGTTGTTTTAAAGATGCTTCGAGATGAGGAAATAAACCATCATGCTCTTCCGCTATCTCCAGACCTCAACCCCGTGCATTGAACCCTTTACAGAGACAGTTGAATCATCACAATCCAAGGCCTACTACTGTGCAACAGCTGAGGGGTGTATTGCCGGTACTGTGGCGTCAAATTCCACAAGAACATATTAATATTTGGATTGCTATTTGTATGCCAGCAAGGTGTAGAGCAGTTATTACTGCCAGAGAAGATGCTACGCGGTATTAGAATTTAATAAATTTAAGTTAAGTGGAAGGAGACAATAACGATTTTCATTATAATATTGTTAAATTTCTCTTTAAACGTACCTTTGTTGTAATTTTCATATTCATTACTAAAATAGACGTTACATTTTGTTGTTTTCGTAGTTTTCTAAATGCAACTGGTGTTACCTTTAAGTGTCTTACACTGTAATATTTTTGACTAGTTTATTTTCCTTTCGTATTTTGACAACTAGGCAATTTATTTATTATTTTACAACACGTATAGGGTGCCGTGGTAACTTAGTTGGCAGAGCACTCGCTTTCTGGGCAACATTACTCGCAGCGTTGGATTGCAACCCACCATATACAGTTCCCGAACCCAGTTATCAAGCGTGAGATAGTGATGAAAACCTTCTCTGGAATTTCTGTCGTTCGGATTCGACGTTAAACTGTATGTCCTACATGTTTTTCAATAGTGATCAGGAGAAACAAATAACAAAGGAGAAAGGTGTTCAGCAGTGAGCCGAAAAAGTCTGTTGATAATTGATAATAATCATGATTATAAAATTAGGTAATAAATACATTAATAATTTTCGCAATATCCATTATTACGCCAAAACAACCTAATTTTTATTTTTGTACTATAAATCCATAGCTTACTGAAAATAGCATTATAAGATTGTTAAAACAATGTAACGTATAATGATGTTTCTTTAAACAAAATTTAAAACAATGTAACGTATAATGATGTTTCTTTAAACAAAATTTAAAACAGTGTAACGTATAATGATGTTTCTTTAACAAAATTTAGAACAATGTAACGGATAATGATGTTTCTTTAAACAAAATTTAAAACAATGTAACGTATAATGATGTTTCTTTAACAAAATTTAAAACAATGTAACGCATAATGATGTTTCTTTAAACAAAATTTATGGATACGGTGGAATTCTTGGAACCTACCGCTACACTCTACTACAAGCATAGTATTCGTAGTATATATTTTTAAATCCTCGTTTATTGGTAGATAAAACGCAAAACAAATTATAACTACTGCATTAATAAAAATTGTTGCATTAGTGATTTTCCAACTTAGAAAATAACATGAAAAAGGACTAGTCCGTTTAAAGATATTGTAAGCATAAACAAATAATATTATTACTTTTACCATATCTTATTATATACTCAATCTGAGTAGGTAATATGAAATCATTATAGTTATTAAAATAATACCATTAAAGTTTTAGAAACGGTATTTTTTAATTTTCATTTGCTTTGGAAAATTTTACGACGTTCCTTTTATTAACCGCTTCTGTGTGGTGCACACTTCCAGACGTAAAACCCGATGCGAACAGAAAACTTCCACAGAGTAAATAAGTAGTGTTTAGGGTTGAAAAAGACCAACTTCACTTGAGTCTTTAATCCTGCAATCTACCCGTCTGGGTTCCATCCCCTACCGCAACCCCCAGGATTACACACTCGAGTATGAGCCACAGTAATAATCTGCAACACAATCGTTCTTCCATCAGCGGGCAGAAAAGCCCATCTCGTACGCCAAACCCTGAGATTACTCTTGTATTTACAAACGATTAAGTTTTCAGATAGGCTGCAATGATACGCGAGTATAAATTATTACCGACATAAATGCCAGTAACCGGATTTGTAAGATATCTTATAGAAAACACAATCGTCTGTAATTTCAGTACTGTAGAAGTGCAGGTATAAATAAATGAAGGCAATATAATTACAGAGGCCGGTTGTTAAGGTAGAGCATTTTGAAATTGTTGCTATTAATTATTGTGCGTGTAATAATACCTGTGTTTACATATTAATACACTGTAATTTTTACACAAATATTTTTAAATGCGCTATTAATTCACGGCAGAAAGTTAGTTTTAAAACGAATTTGGATTAAAATTTCATTAAAAATATTTAATAATCTAAATCCTATCCATTTGTCATCAAAATTAAATTGAAAGCATAAAAAACGTTTACTGAAATAATAATAAAAAATTCTGTAAGTCACAAATCCAATACAATCCAACAACTAGGTACCTACATCAAAGTGAATAAATTCATTTTCTATTTATGGAGTGTTAATACCCAAAGCATCAATCTACGTATTATTGTGATTGCTAGGTACCTATAATTAAGCATAATCACTTCTCATCAGATTGCTACAATTATAGAACAGCTAATCTTTTTAATTACAGTAATTTGACCCTTCTCTGAACTGTTGTTTTAATTAGCAGGTGTTTTGGGTATATTTAATGATATTTGTAAACATTTTTATATCACAAATACAATATAGCCATCAAAAAACAATTTGTAGGGTTCTGAATTCGAAAATTTGCTTTCTGCGAAAATCTTTGTGCATCTAGCTTTATTTTTCAATGGTAAAAATACGAGGAGTGTTCAAATTAAACAAGAAATCCCCATGAATTCCAACCATTAAATCAATTAAAGGTCGGTCGTGATTCTTGTTAACATACCTATCATAATATCAACTGAAATTCTTACAAGCTACGAGCACAATACGGTGATCAATGTGGCGTTTCTAAAAGTGGGGTGTTTGAGTTGTCGAAATCTTTCAAAGACGGGAGAATTCGTGCCTTATGAAAGTTAATGCCATTATTCGGCAAAAAATATGGATAACAGTTCGTCAAATTTCTAGAAATTTACATATTAGTGTCTGAAGTCATGTAGTCATCATAACAAACAAGCTAAACGTTACTAAAGTTTAGCTTGTTTGTTATGATGACTTTAGGTGCTAAAGTATCGTAAGGTAAATGCCAGATTTGTTGACCGAAAGACACAGATTGAATCGTTTGCAAATAGCTTCTTCGTTACTGCAGAAATATGAGAGAGAAGTAGATTAACTTGTTGATTACATTAATTTATCCCTGAGTCAAAATGTGCAAGCATGCAGTGGCGTTACACCACATCTCCAAACCCAAAGAAAGCAAAGACGGTGTTGTCAGCTGGTAAAGTGAAGGCAAGATTTTTTGTGATTGTTGAGGGATGGTCTTTATTGATTGTCTTACAGATTAATGCAGACTATTATTCGACATTTTTGCGTAATAAAATTCAGCAGGTGATCAGGAACAAACGGACGAGAAGACAAACTCCTGTTTACTTTGTCCACGACAATACTCGCCCTGATACTGCTGCAAGAACAATTGAAACCATAAACAAACTTTAGTGGGACCTTCTTCCACATGCAACATACTCGTACTGATCTTGCTCCATCCGATTTTTATTTCTTGGGATATTATATTTGATGGTTTCGTCTACTAAAAACATTTTTAACCGTAAAAAAGTAAAATACCGACGTTATTGAAGATGTTTAATATTGGATACACATGTAACCCAAAGACTTCTTTCAGAAGTAATTAGGAAGCTTCTAGATCGGTAGCGCGAGTGCATCGCTATACAGGGGGACTACATCGAAAAATAATATAGTTTTCATTGTTGTAATACTGTAGTACCTTTTATTATAAATAAATTCCTATTTAAATTCGGACGCTACTCGTACATTTCAGAGGTTAGTTTAATAGTATACGCGCAACCATCTTGTATATTTACATTGAAAAATGGAAATTACGCAAAAGCGTATATATTTTGTTAGTGTCTACGCAGAATCGTAAATTGTTTGTTTAGAAATTTACAGTTTTAGAAAATAATTTGATTCATCATCCCATTAAAATATTCCGTCAGATGATATGATAAACCTACAAATAGAAAATTTTACAAAAAAAACGCGGCTTCGCTCCAACTATATGATGATGCATAATAAAATGTGGATCTGTAAAATCCTCTTTTTGAGAATCTCCTTAGAAAAACATTTAACTGGTAGGGTTGCAAATACCGATGTAATTTGTATCCTTGATGAAAGCGGCTACAATAAAAAAATATTATTTATTAATAACATAATAATTATTATAAATAGGATTGAAGTTTGAAGTTTGTGCGTTCATTGGAGTGTGTCCGAGTCTTAAATGATATTTAAAGGTAAGTAATGTAAATTTATAGTATTCGTATTTTTTAATGCTGGATAGATATATTTTATTGTAAGGTTTATTGTTGTGACCTGCAATATTTCTTTGTCGTTAGTATATACGGAAAACTACTGATTTTTCAAAAACAACGTCTGCCCATTGTTACGTTTGAGTGTGAAAATGTATGTACTCATTTTACGGTGAAGTTCCTCGATTCAAAATTAAGATCGATATTTTTATTATTGCGATCTTAAAGTTCTGTTCCAGAAACCGTTAATCCAATAGACATAAACAACCTTTAAGAATTACGGTTATGATGAATCAAATTTGATTTCAATAAAATAACTTATAAAAGTGACTTTCACAATTTTCAAAAAACTAATATTCGAAAATACCTAAAAGGATTTCGATTAAATCTGATCGCGTAATACAAGTACGAAATCGCAAATAATGTTTTTTTTTATATTTTAAAAAGAAAAGTTGTTGGACAGGCTTTCCAGAAATTGTTGAAACATGGATGTTTATTTTCAGGTTTTCAAAATGCGATATAATTGTGGTATTTTGGAATGGTTGGTACAAATATATAATTTTTCTAAATAGTCAGACTGTAGCATAGGAAACTTTAGACAATATGTATCAGTAGTATCACTTATTCAAATAATCTCTTCTAGGAACAAACACAGGGTTATTAGTATGATACGGTTGTTTGAGATTTCCATTAAGACAGTTATAAAAAACCTGTGGTTTGTTTGATGGTTGTTTATAACCTTAAATTATCGGTCATTACAGATGGTGTTGTGGTCGAAATCCTAGATCTAGATTATCAAACTATAAATAATAATTATTAAATTTGTTATGTAGATCAAGGTAAATGGCTTATTTAGTTCTAATTTACTAGTTTCAAACGTATGTAAACATTATACTCGTATTAATACATTTAATGTTACAGTGAACGCAAAATTTCTTTGTTGGAGCACTGCAAGCAAAAAACTTCCTTATTTTTGAATTTGCTCTATTACAGTTGGGAAACAATGTTACAAGAAAACTTAAATCAAATATAAATATACTTATGGGAAACCAACTTGGGATTTTAAACGAAAAACTTAGTTTCAATCGGTACGTAAAAATAGTTTTACAATGACATACAACTTGTACACCTTTTTGCCAAGACCAAAATTTTCTACCGCACTTTTTTACAGACAAGCTTGATTAATAAATAGTTTTTAGTCTTTCTGCCATCCATTACATCGCAAAATTTAATCGAAATCTTTAGAGGGATTTTCGAAAATCATTTTTATTAAATTTCATGTTTTATACAATGACTTTATGAACAAAAATTCTGTATACTATTAATTTATAAATTTTTTCAGTGTTTTGAATAGGTTGAATTTTATGTTAGTTGGATAAGCGGTCTATGAATAAATGGCTTATAAATACGAAAATCAAAAAATCGTACCATCCTTTATTGTAAGACGAAAAGTTCGGCAGGATTACCATTCGATTTGTGTTAAAGCACTCTACAACAGTAGAATTTCGAAATTCAAATAACCTTTTCAAATACGTAAAGTACTTGTACAATTACAGTGGAAGCAAGTCCAGAAAATTAAATTTTTTTTGTGTTTTTGCAAATCTTTATTACGGTTTTGGGTAAGCGGACATTAAGTTTCATATTTTCAAAAACTTCTACGAAGGATAGCTATACCAACGACAAAAAGAATTTTGCAGACCTTCCACAGGTCCTACTTAAATTAGAAATATTGTTTGATAATTGATTGGTTCGATGTCTGGACGTTTGTGTTAATTTCAAAAATATTTGCATATATTAAACATGTAATCCTGTTGAATAACTGTAGCTTCATAGTAAATGGAGTTTTTAGATGACATGGCATTATGTTGAACTTTTCCAAAACTACATAAAAGCCGTTTTGTAGGCCTTGTTGATGGCTATCAAGCCATTAAATTGAATTATTGAAAAACCTGAAGGTGTTTTCCAGGAATGTTTTACAATATTTAAAATCCTTTGAAAGCGCCCCACTTTAACAGTGGGCAACCTATCATTCATATTCGTTAGGGATATTGCTACGCTATTAATTATATACTTTCCTAGATCAAATGACGACCTTATACAAAGAGCTAT